>OZ005742.1:102090658-102143158 GCA_963930735.1 Dioctria linearis
AGCAGTACACATCAACAAGTTTGAACAGCTTCGAGGATCTTCGTATATAGCTCTACCAAAGGAGATTGCTTTAAAGCAAGCTTGCATTAATTTGAAAAATAATGATGGAGCATACTTCGCGTGGACCGTAACATCAGCGCTCTACCCTACAAATGTTCACGCCGACAGGACCTCATCATACCCACATTATTCAACTGTACTTAATTTAAATGGGATAACATTTCCCATGACACTTAATCAAATAACGCAATTTGAAGACCAGAACGAGATATCAGTAAACGTATTCATCCTAGAGAAAGAGCGTTTCTTCACCACAGTTCCAGTTAGACTTACGAAACACAGGATGGAGCGACATGTAAATCTCTTAATGTTACAAGATAACTATGACCAGGATGATAATCATATGGATGACGATGATGATGATGATGCCAGCAGATATCATTTCTGCTGGATTAAAGATCTTTCTCGACTCATATCGAAGCAAACTTCTAAATATAATGGTAGAAAGTATATATGTGAGAGATGTTTGCTCTACTTTCGCTATGCTGAAAAATTAGCATCACATAATCCCGAATGCGAGAAACAAAACAATTGCAGGATTAAGTTTCCCTCAGAGGAAAAGAAATGGCTGGAATATAAGAATTATAAACATAAGAATCCAGTCCCGTTTTGTGTGTATGCAGATCTTGAGTCAATATTGAAACCGATTCAGGGAAACGATCAAAATACACAGCGAATCCAGGAGCATGAAGTTCATAGCATAGGATTCTATTTCCACTGCAAACATGATGCTAAGCTCTCATATTACAGAGCATATAGAGGCAAAGACTGTCAAAAATGGTTTGCATTAGAATTGCAAAAGATTGCATCCATAGCTGTACAGGAGAAGCTGAACATCAGACCAATGCAACCCCTGACTAAAGAGGAACGGCGATCGCATATGGAAAATACTTGCTGCCATATATGTGAAAAAGCGTTTGCAGCCGATAAGGAACGAGTCCGGGATCATTGCCACTTAACAGGAAAATACCGAGGGCCAGCGCACAATGCATGCAATCTGATGTATCAAGATTGCTCCATAGTTCCAGTCATTTTTCACAATTTATCTGGATATGATGCTCACTTCATTATTAAGGATATAGCTACATCTTTCCCAGGAAAAGTTGATCTCTTGCCAATAAACAAGGAAAGATATATCTCGTTCACCAAGCACATGGACGGCAGCTACATAAAATACAGATTCATCGATTCCTTCCGTTTTATGGCTGAATCTTTAGATAAGCTATCATCATTGCTGCCGATGGATAAATTAAACATTACAAGATCAGTATGGCAGGGATTGGATGATGACACTATCAAACTTCTTACACGCAAGGGTGCCTTCCCATATGATTTTATTGATGACTGGGATAAATTGGATTTCCGGAACTTGCCAACACAGAAAGCGTTCTACAATAAACTGACTGACAGTGCTATATCTCCTGAGGACTACAATCATGCTGAAGAGGTCTGGCAAAAATTTGAAATACAAACACTTGGTGAATATTCAGATCTATACCTTAAGACTGATGTTCTCCTATTGGCCGATGTGTTTGAGAACTTTCGAGAAGTGTGCATGAAGACATACAATTTAGATCCAGCAAATTATTACACCATGCCAGGCCTAACATGGGATGCTATGCTAAAATACACTAATGTGAAATTAGAGCTGTTAACTGACGTAGATATACTGCTATTCATAGAGAGAGGCATTCGAGGTGGTATAAGTCAATGTTCGAACAGATATAGTAAAGCAAATAACAAATATATCGATGATTTTAAGCCTGAGGAGAAAGAGAAATACTTGATGTATTATGATGTCAATAACCTTTATGGATGGGCCATGTCACAGCATTTACCAACCGGAGGATTCAAATGGGTTGAGGTTCCCAATATTGACGTTTCCGAATTTCCTGATGATTCTCCAACTGGATACATATTTGAAGTCGACTTGGATTATCCTCAACATCTACATGATAAGCATAAGGAATTACCGTTTTGCTCTGAGCATGCAGCACCACCTGGATCATAATTAGAAAAGCTTTTGACAACATTACATCCAAAAACTAAATATATTATACACTACCGAAATTTGAAGCAATACTTATCACATGGACTCATCCTGAAAAAAGTGCACCGGGTTCTTCAATTCGACCAATCAGCTTGGCTTAAACCATATATTGACTTAAATACTACCAAACGGATGCAGGCTACAAGCGATCATGAGAAGGACAGCTATAAGAAGATGAATAATGCAGCTTTTGGTAAGACCATGGAAAACGTCCGCAAGTATAGCGATATCAAGCTTTGCATGAAGTGGGAAGGTCGCTATGGTGCAAAAGCTCGGATTGCGGCACCCAACTTCCACAGTGCAACGATATCTGATGAGAATTTAGTTGCTGTGAAGTTAAGGCGACTCAAAATCTTATTCAATAAGCCTCTCTATATTGGAATGGAAGTTATGGAAATTTCAAAGATATGCCTCTACGATTTCCATTACAGTTTTATGCAGCGTCAATTTGGAGATAAATGTAAAGTCATGTATACAGATCCAGATTCTCTAATATATGAACTTGAAGAGAAAAATGCATATGAGTTCATGGCTGAAAATATAAACAAATTTGATACAAGTGATTACCCAGAAGATAACCAGTTCGATTTACCGCTCATGAATAAAAAGATTCCTGGGCTAATGAAGGATGAGCTTAATGGGAAAATCATGAGCGAATTTGTAGGCTTGCGCTCGAAAATGTACAGTCTGCGTATAAACGATTGTAAAACTGTAAAGAAAGCAAAAGGAGTAAAGACTAATGTAGTCCAGAGGCATATCAATTTCGAAGACTACGTCGAATGTTTGAATAACAAGCGAGTATTAACTGCTAATCAGAGCTCCATACGATCGTATAACCATAATGTCTACACGATCAACCAAAAGAAGATTGCATTGAGTCCATATGATAACAAGCGGTATATTATGAGTGGGACAACGGATACTCTACCATGGGGACATTACTCTATTCAATCAGAACAGCAAGGAGCAGACGCAGAAAACATATAATCTAAGGCTAGTCTAAGATATGTATTGTAAATAAAAATTGTATAATAGCCAAAATACCATTTAATGAAATAGTTTGTTTTAATTGTGGGTATTATAGTATAAGATATACATTATTGTAAAATAAAGAAAGTGTTATTACAGTTATAGGGAAACCGATTAAAGGAATTGAATGATACACTAAGAATTAAATGTTAATATTTTTTCAAGTTATAATAAATAAATAATGATATTTTATATATGGTATTCTTTTTATTCAATTTCCCTACTAAGTCCACAGCTCCCGAATAATATTTGCCCACTACAGCGAGCTCCTAATCGGACGGTTGAGCGTTATACCTAGAATGTTAGGACGGCTTGAGAAAAAACATATACACGTGGGCTCGACCTTGACCCCCGGCATCACCTTTGAAACCGGAAGGGCGTCTGACCCTTGACCTTCATCCGGAAGTGTATTATATATATAAGTGTATAATCAAGCACATCACAGGGGATTCCATATTGCTTTTCAAAACAGGTCTGATAAACCTGTTCTAAAAGCTGTTAAGCTGTTATCAGACCTGTTCGAAAAGCTGTTTAGCTGTTATCAGACCTGTTTAAAAGCTGTTAAGCTGTTATCAGAGCTGTTTGAAAAGCTGTTAAGCTGTTATTTAACCTGTTTAAAAGCTGTTAAGCTGTTATCAGACCTGTTCGAAAAGCTGTTAAGCTGTTATCAGACCTGTTCTAAAAGCTGGTAAGCTGTTATCAGACCTGTTCGAAAAGCTGTTTAGCTGTTATCAGACCTGTTTAAAAGCTGTTAAGCTGTTATCAGAGCTGTTTGAAAAGCTGATAAGCTGTTATTTAACCTGTTTAAAAGCTGTTAAGCTGTTATCAGACCTGTTCGAAAACCTGTTAAGATGTTATCAGACCTGTTCGAAAAGCTGTTAAGCTGTTATCAGACCTGTTCGAAAAGCTGTTTACCTGTTATCAGACCTGTTTAAAAGCTGTTAAGCTGTTATCAGAGCTGTTTGAAAAGCTGTTAAGCTGTTATTTAACCTGTTTATAAGCTGTTAAGCTGTTATCAGACCTGTTCGAAAACCTGTTAAGCTGTTATCAGACCTGTTCGAAAAGCTGTTTAGCTGTTATCTGACCTGTTTAAAAGCTGTTAAGCTGTTATCAGAGCTGTTTGAAAAGCTGTTAAGCTGTTTTATGACCTGTTTGAAAAGCTGTTAAGCTGATATCAGACCTGTTCGAAAAGCTGTTTAGCTGTTACTGACCTGTTTAAAAGCTGTTAAGCAGTTATCAGACCTGTTTTGAAAAGCAATATGGAATCCCCTGTGATGTGCTTGATTATACACTTATATATATATATATATAATACACTTCCAGATGAAGGTCAAGGGTCAGACGCCCTTCCGGTTTCAGAGGTGATGCCGGGGGTCAAGGCCGAGCCCACGTGTAAATGTTTTTTCTCAAGCCGTCCTAACATTCTAGGTAAAACGCTCAACCGTCCGATTAGGAGCTCGCTGTAGTGGGCAAATATTATTCGGGAGCTGTGAACTTAGTAGGGAAATTGAATAAAAAGAATACCATATATAAAATATCATTATTTATTTATTATAAATTGAAAAAATATTAACATTTAATTCTTAGTGTATTATTCAATTCCTTTAATCGGTTTCCCTATAACGGTAATAATACTTTCTTTATTTTACAATAATGTATATCTTATACTATAATACCTACAATTAAAACAAACTATTTCATTAAATGGTATTTTAGCTATAATACAATTTTTATTTACAATACATATCTTAGACTAGCCTTAGATTATATGTTTTCTGCGTCTGCTCCTTGCTGTTCTGATTGAATAGAGTAATGTCCCCATGGTAGAGTATCCGTTGTCCCACTCATAATATACCGCTTGTTATCATATGGACTCAATGCAATCTTCTTTTGGTTGATCGTGTAGACATTATGGTTATACGATCGTATGGAGCTCTGATTAGCAGTTAATACTCGCTTGTTATTCAAACATTCGACGTAGTCTTCGAAATTGATATGCCTCTGGACTACATTAGTCTTTACTCCTTTTGCTTTCTTTACAGTTTTACAATCGTTTATACGCAGACTGTACATTTTCGAGCGCAAGCCTACAAATTCGCTCATGATTTTCCCATTAAGCTCATCCTTCATTAGCCCAGGAATCTTTTTATTCATGAGCGGTAAATCGAACTGGTTATCTTCTGGGTAATCACTTGTATCAAATTTGTTTATATTTTCAGCCATGAACTCATATGCATTTTTCTCTTCAAGTTCATATATTAGAGAATCTGGATCTGTATACATGACTTTACATTTATCTCCAAATTGACGCTGCATAAAACTGTAATGGAAATCGTAGAGGCATATCTTTGAAATTTCCATAACTTCCATTCCAATATAGAGAGGCTTATTGAATAAGATTTTGAGTCGCCTTAACTTCACAGCAACTAAATTCTCATCAGATATCGTTGCACTGTGGAAGTTGGGTGCCGCAATCCGAGCTTTTGCACCATAGCGACCTTCCCACTTCATGCAAAGCTTGATATCGCTATACTTGCGGACGTTTTCCATGGTCTTACCAAAAGCTGCATTATTCATCTTCTTATAGCTGTCCTTCTCATGATCGCTTGTAGCCTGCATCCGTTTGGTAGTATTTAAGTCAATATATGGTTTAAGCCAAGCTGATTGGTCGAATTGAAGAACCCGGTGCACTTTTTACAAGATGAGTCCATGTGATAAGCATTGCTTCAAATTTCGGTAGTGTATAATATATTTAGTTTTTGGATGTAATGTTGTCAAAAGCTTTTCTAATTTTGCTCCAGGTGGTGCTGCATGCTCAGAGCAATACGGTAAGTCCTTATGCTTATCATGTAGATGTTGAGGATAATCCAAGTCGACTTCAAATATGTATCCAGTTGGAGAATCCTCATGAATTTCGGAAACGTCAATATTGGGAACATCAACCCATTTGAATCCTCCGGTTGGTAAATGCTGTGACATGGCCCATCCATAAAGGTTACTGACATCATAATACATCAAGTATTTCTCTTTCTCCTCAGGCTTAAATTCATCGATATACATATTTGTTATTTGCTTTACTATATCTGTTCGAACATTGACTTATACCACCTCGAATGCCTCTCTCTATGAATAGCAGTATATCTACGTCGGTTAACAGCTCTAATTTCACACTAGTGTATTTTAGCATAGCATCCCATATTAGGCCTGGCATGGTGTAATAATTTGCTGGATCTAAATTGTATGTCTTCATGCACACTTCTCGAAAGTTCTCAAACACATCGGCCAATAGGAGAACATCAGTCTTAAGGTATAGATCTGAATATTCACCAAGTGTTTGTATTTCAAATTTTTGCCAGACCTCTTCAGCATGATTGTAGTCCTCAGGAGATATAGCACTGTCAGTCAGTTTATTGTAGAACGCTTCCTGTGTTGGCAAGTTCCGGAAATCCAATTTATCCCAGTCATCAATAAAATCATATGGGAAGACACCCTTGCGTGTAAGAAGTTTGATAGTGTCATCATCCAATCCCTGCCATACTGATCTTGTAATGTTTAATTTATCCATCGGCAGCAATGATGATAGCTTACCTAAAGATTCAGCCATAAAACGGAAGGAATCGATGAATCTGAATTTTATGTAGCTGCTGTCCATGTGCTTGGTGAACGAGATATATTTTCCTTGTTTATTGGCAAGAGATCAACTTTTCCTGGGAAAGATGTAGCTTTATCCTTAATAATGAAGTGAGCATCATATCCAGATAAATTGTGAAAAATGACTGGAACTATGGAGCAATCTTGATACATCAGATTGCATGCATTGTGCGCTGGCCCTCGGTATTTTCCTGTTAAGTGGCAATGATCCCGGACTCGTTCCTTATCGGCTGCAAACGCTTTTTCACATATATGGCAGCAAGTATTTTCCATATGCGATCGCCGTTCCTCTTTAGTCAGGGGTTGCATTGGTCTGATGTTCAGCTTCTCCTATACAGCTATGGATGCAATCTTTTGCAATTCTAATGCAAACCATTTTTGACAGTCTTTGCCTCTATATGCTCTGTAATATGTGAGCTTAGCATCATGTTTGCAGTGGAAATAGAATCCTATGCCATGAACTTCATGTTCCTGGATTTTGATCGTTTCCCTGAATTGGCTTCAATATTGACTCAAGATCAGCATATACACAAAACGGGACTGGATTCTTATGGTTATAATTCTTATATTCCAACCATTTCTTTTCTTCTGATGGAAACATAATCCTACAATTGTTTTGTTTCTCGCATTCGGGATTATGTGATGCTAATTTTTCAGCATAGCGAAAGTAGAGCAAACATCTCTCACATATATACTTTCTACCATCATCCTCATCGTCATCCATATGATCATCATCCTGGTCATAGTTATCTTGTAACATTAAGAGATTTACATGTCGCTCCATCCTGTGTTTCGTAAGTCTAGCTGGAACTGTGGTGAAGAAACGCTCTTTCTCTAGGATGAATACGTTTACTGATATCTCGTTCTGGTCTTCAAATTGCGTTATTTGGTTAAGTGTCATGGGAAATGTTATCCCATTTAAATTAAGTATAGTTGAATAATGTGGGTATGATGAAGTCCTGTCGGCGTGAACATTTGTAGGGTAGAGCGCTGATGTTACGGCCCACGCGAAGCATGCTACATCATTATTTTTCAAATTAATGCATGCTTGCTTTAAAGCAATCTCCTTTGGTAGAGCTATATACGAAGATCCTCGAAGCTGTTCAAACTTGTTGATGTGTACTGCTAGATGTATTATAGAGTGCAGTGCCCAGCCACTGTCTTTTTCCTGGAATTCTTCCAGCTGAGTATGTATTGGATCCAAAATGTTTGATTTAAACCACTCCTCTAAATTATCATCTGCACTAATTGGAGCAGTTCTTGCTTGGAAATATTTAATGTCTTTTATGTTTTCATTGTCAGCACTTTGTTTAATAAATTCACCGCATAACGTCGTAGAAACTTTAATATTAAAATAATGTTTTAAGGTATTTTTAACACGACGCGTGAATAATTTGGCGGCGTCTTGCATAAATAGCTTCGGATCGATATGTTTTAAATTTGCAATAACACCTTGTCGAATTCTGTCTGCAAATGCCGTCTTTACTTCCCCCCACTTTACAAAATCACTTCTTCTTACGCGAGTAATTCCTCCACCTCGACGGGGAGTTCTCAATAGTGCTCTCAATGATTTAATTTGCTCGAGACAGCTCTCAAAATGTCGTTTCCTAGCACTCTTATTGCACTTCCGAAAAGCAACTTGAAATTTATGCATGTTTCTATTGCACTTTTGAACAATATAGTCTTTATTCACTGAATTTTTTAAACACTCCATCACATCTTTTCACAAATTTTCAATTATTGAAAAACTTTTATTTACTAACACCGAAGACATTTTTAATTTTTTTATATTTTAAACTAACACCGAGACTTACTGAAACTGAATGATGGCTCCTAGCGGTTTGCCTGCGCTTTTATAGGAACACCTCGCTGTTTTCTTTATACGAATTTGTTTACAGGAAGTGAAGTGGTATCAAATTACGTGAGGATGGCTCATTCGATTAAATTTGTTTACACAGGTGTGCATAACTTATTCAGCGAATTTGTTTACAGCGGTGATATCAAATTACATGAGGATGACTCATTCGATTGAATTTGTTTACACAGGTGTGCATGACTCATTCAGCGAATTTGTTTACAGGAAGTGAAGTGATATCAAATTACGTGAGGATGGCTCATTCGATTAAATTTGTTTACACAGGTGTGCATGACTCATTCAGCTTAAATGCGAATTTGTTAACAGGAAGTGGGGTGATAACAAATTACATGAGGATGACTCATTGTTTACTTTATTCGGATTGGTTACAACAGGATTAAACTTGTTTTGGGAGATTGCCTATAAATTGGTATCAAATTACCAGCCACCTGTCAACCGAGGCTTTAATTTCCACTACTTCTTACAAGCAGCCGTGATCTATTTTTAGATATCATGATCACTCTCGGCTTTTTAATCCGCCGTTGTTTTTTTTCAGCAAAAGAAATTTTCAATTATAACTTGTTGGAATATGTGTTCGAGTCTTAATTACAACGACATCAACTATGAAATCCATCTATTAATCAATATAAGAACTAATTATTATTAACGACATAAACTTGATATCCATCTAGTAATGAATGTTTGAACTAATCATTTTCTTGAATTTGCCTAACATATGTTTTGTATATTGAAAACTGTCACTTGAAATATATCTTTTATACACACAAGTCAGAGCTGTTCAACTTACATCTTAACCTTTCATCCTGGATCATCGGCTCCATCTCCCTATTAATTCAACAGGTTATGTGCCCAGTCTGTTATGCCACTTCACAAATTCGGACCCTTTTACTTTTGAGATATGTGTCTCCTCAAGTAACTCAATAATTGTATATAGTCCATTTCTCCTTTTTGCTTCTATTAATGTTTCTCCGTTTAACTGGATGACAGCACTGTCTGCATGAAACCAAATTTTACATCCGTTTTGTGCTGCTTTACTGGTAGATATCAGGTTTTCCTTCAGGTCTGGAAAGTATAAGGTATTATAAAATGATATTCGCTTACGTCTTTTATTTACTTCAGTATAAACGTTTACTGTACCGATACCAAAAATTTTTACCATATTACCATTTGCAAGTTTTACATAACCCAAAAGTCCTTCAGATAAAGAAGTAAATTTTTCTTTAACGAAACACATATGTGAAGTTGCACCGCTGTCAACACACCATTTAATTGGTTGCAACTGTTGATTATCGTTTTCAGCTGAGTCCTTCAATTTTTTGCATGACAGCATGCACTCCTGACTAACGAATCCATGCTCAGCGTCATCTGTAAATTTAACTTTTTCCTTGTAAATCTTGCAATGCTTGGCTTTATGGCCTTTCCTGCCACATTTACGACAATTAAACGGAAAATATTTGGAATGACTTTGCATGTTGTTTGACCATTTATTTTTATTAGTGACTACCTTGTTATATTCTCTTACCTTCAGTGCATTGTCACAGGTTTCCCTTTTTTTGTCTGCTATTTCCAGAAGTCGAATCTTCACTGTTTGTAAGGTAGGAAAATCTTTTGCTGTATCAAAAGCTGCCTGCACATCCTTGTAGGTTTCTGGTAAGCTATCCAGCAAGATTATAGCCAGCAAATCCTCGTCAATTTTCGCATCCATTTCACTCAATCTGCTTACTATTGTATTAAAATCGCGTAAATACGCGTCCATGGTTTGTGCGGTGTTCATTTTTATATTTACTAATTTCCTGAACTCCTGAGCTTTTTGTCTGTTACTTTTCCTGTCGTACGTCTCCGATAGATAATCCCAAATTCCTTTGGATGTAGCCTTACTCTTTACTAAGGCAACTATACTTGGTTCCATTGCTAGTAAGAGCTCACTCCGCGCATCTTGATCCTTATCATCCCATTTTTCGCATTCATTGGCATCAGTGGTAGCCGGCCTTACTTCTTTTCCAAGAACAATTTTTAATAACCTGCTTTTATGCAGTACACCTTCTATTTGAGGTTTCCAAGTGGAATAATTTTCACCACTAAATAATGGTATCCGGCCATGAATTGTAGTTGATGACACATTTTCTTTTATTTTTCGCAATCGCAAAGTAATCCGCTCAATAGTATAATTAAATCAATACCTGTTTCAGTTTCCAATTTTCTGGGCCCATAACCTGTTGAATTAATAGGGAGATGGAGCCGATGATCCAGGATGATAGGTTAAGATGTAAGTTGAACAGCTCTGACTTGTGTGTATAAAAGATATTTATATAAAGACATTTGAATGCAACTTCATTAAAATTACTACAAGCACATAACATGGTGTCAGGACTACCTAGCTTTAACAATTTCGAACTGAACTGTACTACATGTATACGTGGAAAGCAAACAAGATTTCCATTTAAAGCCAGAACAGAGAAGAGTACGACGAAACGTCTGCAGCTCGTACACACAGATATATGCGGACCTATGAAGACTGAATCAATGAGTAAGTCACTTTATTTTGTAACTTTTATCGATGATTTTACAAGAAAAATATTTGTATATTTTATGAATAAAAAAAGTGAAGTACTAGATAAATTCAAAATTTTCAAAGCATTTGCCGAAAATAGTTCTGGTGAAAAAATTAAAATTCTTAGGTCCGACAATGGTACAGAATATCGTAGTAAAGCGTTTAACCAATATATGTACGAACATGGAATTAAACATGAATTCACAGTAGAGTATACTCCTCAACAAAATGGAATAGCTGAGCGAGCTAATAGAACATTAATTGAAATGGCTCGTTGTCTTATACTTAAAGCAAGTTTTCCTCAGTTCATGTGGGCTGAAATGATTCACACTGCAGCCTATCTACGAAATCGTTGTCCAACAAAAATTAATATCAATCAAACCCCAGAAGAACTATGGTCAATGAAAAAGCCATCTGTAGAACATTTGAAGGAAATCGGCTCTAAGTGTTTCGTCTTGGATAAATCAGGCTCGAGAGGAAAGTTTGATCCGCGAAGTGATGAATATGTCATCATCGGATATGCAGAGGATTCCAAGGCTTACAGATTATGGAAGAGAGGATCCAGAGTCATTCGAGATGTAAGATTCACCGAGGAAGTTGAAGGAGAAATGATTGAAGGAAACAATTTCTACGAATTTAAGCTTGATACTGACAAATGGAAAAAACATGAGCCCAAAGAAAAAGAAATAAAAGCCGACGATATTAAACCTGAAGTCCATGATACCTTACAGTTTCAACAAGATGAAGATAAAGTGATAGGAGATGAAGAATTAAAAAAAAGGCGCACATCGGTGAACAGCATATCATCAAATATCGAAGAGGTATCAACAGAAGAAGAAGTACCCCAGCTGGATTATAAAAACCAAAGGCCACAGCGGCAAGCAGCACTTAAAAATAAAAACCAGAATTTTAAAGGAATGACTACAAGTAAAAAAGGAAAGAAAAAGGGATCAACTAGAAAGCTGGCGGAAAATACGAATATAGCCAATCAAGCTAAAGATCCGAAAACCTTAAAGGAGATTGAAAAATCATCAGATGCCGAAGATTGGAAGCTTGCTATGAATCAAGAATATGATTCTCTGATAAGGAATAATACATGGTGCTTGAGAAATCGTCCTGAAAATAAGAATGTTATTGACAGCAAATGGGTTTTCAAGACAAAGTATGGAGTGAATGGTGAAATAAAACGTCGTAAAGCAAGACTAGTTGCAAAAGGTTACACACAAGAGTTTGGAGTGGATTATACGGAAACCTTCTCTCCTGTGGCGAGACTTAGCTCAGTACGTCTAATGTTTGCCATAGCCATGGAAAAGGATTTAAGACTTTATCACATAGATGTTTCGACAGCCTTCTTATATGGCGAATTAAATGAAGATATATATATGGAACAACCGACGGGGTTTATCTCTGAAGAAAATAAGAATAAAGTATGCAAGTTAAAAAAGGCTATATATGGACTAAAGCAAGCAGGACACCAATGGAATCAACGACTTGATAGAAAACTAAAAGAAATTGGATTCGAAAACTCAAGTTACGATGAATGCATCTATTTTTACAGAACGAAAGTCAACCTCACCATCGCAGTTGTATACGTTGATGATATACTAATAGCGACCGATGATGAAACCTTTTATGTAAACTTAAAGAAACTCCTAGAGACAGATTTCGACATTCGTGACATCCATGAACCTAATTTATTTATTGGACTTGAAATCAAAAGAGATCAAAAATCAATTAAGGTCAATCAATCAGGATATATTGAAACACTTCTTCAAGCATTTAACCTAACCAATTGCAAGACCTAGGAAGTTACCCTTACAGTCAAAGCTTAAACTACAAAATGAACCAACTATTGATGGGGAAAGAGAGCGCGTAGACCAAAGAAAGTATCAGGAATTAATTGGCTTACTAATGCATTTATCTATTTACAGTCGACCAGACATTGCCTATAGTGTCAACACTTTAGCACAATTTTGTCAAGATCCAAGAAAGCAACATTGGAATGCAGCACTTTCTGTGCTAAGGTATCTTAAAGGAACCCAGACAGCAAGCCTCAGTTATCAAAAGACAAACAAGGTATTACATGCGTATGTCGATTCTAATTGGGCGGAAGACCTAAATGACAGGAAATCGCAGACAGGATTTGCCTTTATTCTTGGAGGGTCTGCCATATCCTGGGAATCACGGAAGCAACGAGTAGTTGCGACGTCTAGCGCTGAAGCAGAATATATCGCCTTGAGCAGTGCTGCAAAGGAGGCCACATACTTAAAAAATTTACTTGAGGAGATAAATATAATACCAACTAATCAACCAATTAACTTATTCAACGATAGTCAGAGTGCTCAACATATTGCTCACTACGCCGGAAGACACTCCAGGACAAAGCACATACACTACAGGTATCACTAGATCAGAGAAGCCATCAAAAACGAAATCGTGAAACTAGACTACATGCCATCAAGTTACATGCCAGCTGATGCACTTACCAAAGGCTTGTCAGAGGTCAAGCATCATCAGTGTTTCAAAGATCTTGGTATGCAGTTTTGAGAGACTAAGTTGCTGACGTTGAGGAGGTGTGTTGGAATATGTGTTCGAGTCTTAATTACAACGACATCAACTATTAAATCCATCTATTAATCAATATAAGAACTAATTATTATTAACGACATAAACTTGATATCCATCTAGTAATGAATGTTTGAACTAATCATTTTCTTGAATTTGCCTTACATATGTTTTGTATATTGAAAACTGTCACTTGAAATATATCTTTTATACACACAAGTCAGAGCTGTTCAACTTACATCTTAACCTTTCATCCTGGATCATCGGCTCCATCTCCCTATTAATTCAACATAACTACTCATCTAAGACAACATATCAGTTGTTGTTTTTTTTCAGCTATTGAGAATCTTTCATATTTGTTTACTTTACTCGGCTCTGTGAGAATTTTGTTTACATTATTCGACTGCGAATTTGTTTACATTATTCGGCTGTACGAATTGTTTATGCAATGAATAAAACTAGAAGCATTACACCTGAAGATCAAAAATTAGGCTATTTCATACCTAGGTCATCATATCTACCTACGTTAGTTGTTGTTGTTAATTTAATAACATGGTACTGAATATCGCGTGGTAGATAATCTTTTAGTATGGCGTTGCGTGTGTGTGTGTGTGTGTGTGTGTGTGTGTGTGTGTGTGTGTGTGTGTGTGTGTGTGTGTGTGTGTGTGTGTGTGTGTGTCCGTGTGTGTGTGTGTGTGTGTGTGTGTGTGTGTGTGTGTGTGTGTGTGTGTGTGTGTGTGTGTGTGTGTGTGTGTGTGTGTGTGTGTGTGTGTGTGTGTGTGTGTGTGTGTGTGTGTGTGTGAAGGTCAACGACGTCAGGGGTCAAGGGTTAAAGGTCAAGGGTCCAAGGTCAAAGGTCAATGACCTCAGGGTCGGTGACGTATCGGCCTGAAGACGGACATATCCAAGTCAACATACCTACCTACATTCCTACATTGGTTGTTGTAGTATCCTCCTAAAAGAAAACTTCAAGATGATGTCACATTTCCAGTACAAAAGCGACTTCAGCAACCCATCCCCTCCCCTCCCCCCCTCCCCAGAACCCACAGTGATCCACCAAAATAGTTGAAATCTACACCTTCTAGAATCTATTGGCATATTGTAGGGTTAACTTGAATTATTGCTAATACTAATTACACTAATTTCACAACATTTCTTATCCACCAGCTGCACACATCCACACACGCCCTAGGTAACGTTTCCTCAGCCAACAAGTAGCCCACCCCAACATACCACAGGTACTCATACTAAAGAAAACAACTGAAACCCAACTCAAGCTGACAAGTATACAGTCCCCGATATAAATTCGCTTAGGGTATTTCACATCAGTACTTAAGCCGCACACATTCTACCCAAACCTTGGTACAGGTAACGTAGCCCAGTCCAACACACCCCAGACAGTCCTAGTCATAGTATCAGATATTGCCACTAAAGCTCTCAGCCTCCAGTACCCAGACACAGGAGGGGGCACCTCAAGGCCAAATTGTAGCCTCCAAGACCAGATCAAACTTAACCAGCAACCTCCACTAATAAAGCTTCCCGCCCCTTCACAAGATGTCAAATTTTCAGTACAAAAGCGGCCTCAGAACCACCTCAAAATTGCTCACCGTACCTCAATTTATTAAAAAATCAGTCAAGGCAAGAGCTTGAACAGCTGACGGGGATCAGCTAATCAGTTGATATCATCCCCTGGTCAGCCAGACGGTAGGAAGGAATTCCCCCAGGCAGGCCCTGTGGCGTAGACCACTAGACGGAATCCCCCAGGGCCCCAGAGCCTCAGTCCAGAGCCATCAAAATAGTTGGATTCTACCTTGCACTTTTTGTATGGAAAAAGTGGTCTGGTGCTCTTATAGCTACACTACTTCTGTAAAGAGTATGATGACATAATCTTTAAAGAAAATGAAAAATTGACCTTCACTAGTAAAGTAAAACATCAAATTAGAACGACTGATGACGGACCAATTTATAGTAAGTCATATAGATACCCCTACATCCACAAGCAAGAAGTCCAAACACAAATAAAACAGATGTTGGACCAAGGAATAATTAGACCCAGATACTCCCCTTGGAGCTCTTCAATTTGGATTGTTCCTAAAAAGACAGACGCCAGTGGTAAAAAGAAATGGCGCCTGGTCATCGACTATAGGAAGTTGAATGAAAAGACCGTTTCCGATAGATATCCAATTCCTAACATTAACGAGATTTTAGATAAACTCGCAAAATGTATGTACTTTTCCACGTTAGGTCTGGCAAGCGGTTTCCACCAGATCGAGATGGACCCACAGGATGTAGAAAAAACTGCATTTACAGTGGAAGGTGGCCACTATGAATATTTAAGAATGCCTTTTGGGCTGAAAAACGCCCCCAGTACATTCCAAAGAGTGATGGATAATGTTCTCAAAGATATCCAAGGAAAAACTGGCTTAGTCTACTTAGATGATATCATTGTTTTCTCAACTTCACTCCAAGAGCACATTGAAAATCTCAGGAAAGTGTTCAATAAATTACGAGAAGTAAATTTTAAAGTCCAATTGGACAAATCTGAATGCCTCCACAAGGAAATCGCATTCTTAGGGCATATTGTAACTGGTCAAGGAGTTAAACCTAACCCCGAGAAAATAAAAGTAATCAAGAATTTTCCTATACATTTCTGAACGCCCTTTGAACGAATTTAACTTGCAATTAATTTTCGAACAGTCTAACAAGAAACCCCCAATATCTACCGAAATCATCTTTAAGAACAAACAGAGACGTTCCATTCGTATGCCAAATTATACAGAGGAAAATATAACGGAGATATTCAAGAAATTCCTAGCACCAAATAAATTAACAGCTGTATTCACCGATGACCATACTTTCAGCATAATGCAAGAGGTATAAAAAAGGTTTTTGCTCGAAGTAAACTATTTAAAATAATCCGCTGTACAGAAATACTGATAGACATTAAAGAAAATGACGAACAAGACAAATTAATTAACGAGTACCATACAAAGAACAACCATCGCGGAATTAACGAAACCTTTCTTCATTTGAAACGAGAATACTACTTCCCATTTATGAGCAATAAAATAACCCAAACAATTAATAATTGTGAAATTTGTCAGACTCTAAAAATTGACAGAAGTCCTGTAAAAATAAAATTTGAAAAACCCGAATCTCCCGAAAAACCCCTCGATATACTACATGTAGATATCTATACTATCAATTCCAAACAAATTCTCACTATAATCGATAAAGTTTCTAAATTTTCCGCAGCTTACACGCTACCAGCACGTAACTAATAGCATTAACATAATAAAGTCAATCACGCACTTTATGAGCATACACGGTATTCCAAAGAAATTGATTTCGGATCATGGTACAGAGTTTACAGCAAACCTTTTTAAGGATTTTTGTAAGCAATATAATATAAAATATCATATTACCTCCTTCCAGCAAACGAGTAATGATTCACCGGTGGAACGTTTGCACTCAACCTTAACAGAAATTTATAGAATTATTTATAATCAAAGAGAAGATAAGGATCATGACGATATCCTTAACGAAACTCTGATTACGTATAACAATGCCATACACTCAACAACAGGATTAACACCATACGAACTTTTTAGTGGTAAAACATATAAATTCCTCAGTAATCTAAATTTTAATAACGAACACGAATATTTGAGAAAACTTAATGAATTTCAGTCCAAACTTTACCCCTCTATTAAAACAAAAGTTCAAGAACTTTCAAAAAAAACCTGGAAAAATTAAACCAAAGTAGAGAAGACCGAATAGACCTAAGAGAAAATAAAACAATATATATGTAGAAAGGAATGTAGACGAAATAAGCTAACGCCTAGATTTAGTAAACATAAAGTTAAGAAAAATAAGAGAATTACAATTTTTACTAACCAAAACAAAAAACTACATAAATCCAAAATTAAAAGTAAACGGAAATTACAGGTTACTAACGATAACGACCTACGGCCAGAAAACGGAAATTTACGACTTAACCAACAAAAACGGACTTCTTCCCATGAGACTAGGGAAATCAAAGACAATCCAGATGTACAGGAAACTGATTCACTTAGTGGAACTTGAAAATTACAAGAAAAACGTAGACAATATAGGGAAATCACTAGAAATAAGTAGCAACGAAGTTTTTCAAGATACAGTAGAAATTACAAAATTAAAATTCAAAGAGTTAGATTTTAAATTGCACGTGCTTTTACCCAAAATTAGAAGTAAAAGAGGTCTAATCGATGGGCTAGGTACATCGATCAAATTTATAACACGTAACATGGATGCTAACGATGCCTTAGAGATAAATAAACAACTACAGAGTATTCAAAGTAATCAAGAAAAAACTAAAATTAAAATTAATAAACAAATTGTCATGACCCAACAAATGATTGAAAGATTCAACAACATAACCAATCATATAAACAAACAACAGGAAACAATAGAAGCATACCTAAACCTTTACCATAAAAGTATATATAATAGGATTAGAACAGACGAAAAGTCACTTAGGTAAATACAATATATAAATAGGATAAACTTTAATATAGATCTACTTAGTAACCATTTAACCAACATAGCAGAAGCCATAACACTAGCACAATTAAACATTATATCAAAACAAATATTAAACCCTTCAGAACTTAGCGAAATTCAGGAATTCTTCCCAGATCAAAATATCGAAAATCATCAGACGAACAAATATATGAGTTTCTTGGTCTACAGGCGTACTACAACAATACAAATATTATATTCAATATTCTAATACCAGTAGTTTCTAATGAATCATACACATTATTTCATGTAATATCCCTTCCAATTAATAAAACATTAACCATATCCACAAAACCCTATATTTCCCTAAACGAACTTGAAATACATTTTTTCAACGAGCCATGCCAACTAATAGAAGGAAGATACTATTGCAAGCTGCTATCTACGAATATCAAAGCAAATCAACAGACCTGCATCGGAAACATCATCAGAAACAAACCCGCCTTCTGCAGTCTACTTAATGGAACCGAAATTAGGACAATGTACCAGCCGGAACCAAACTATACTCTTTTTATCAACATACCAAACACAAGTCTGAGGTCTACTTGCGGTATTACAGAGAACGTTATCAACGGAACAGGACTAATCCACTTCGAAAATTGCACCATAGAAGTAAACCAAATTATTTACAACATACAACTTATCGATCCGACAACATTCAACAATATCAACTCATCCTCCACCGTTGACGACCTGACCTTAGGAAACCTAAAAGCTTATCACCTAGAAAACCAAGCAGCAATCGAACTACTGGAAAATCAAGTAACAATAAAGGACTATCAGGCATGTGGACTTTTAATCCTTATATGTTTCGCCATCGCACTCTACCTACTTCAACTAAGGAAAAATCAGTTCAACTCTCGCCAAACGCATATTTCATCAGAGATCCCCACAACAGCATCCCCCGGAATCCAATTCTTATGGCCTTCCCTGCATACGCTTCAATCTCAGGATGGAGGAGCTACGATACATACATAGCACATAATTACTTACATAAACATATTTTTTCGCCTTTCATCCAATAGTTACGATAGCACCAAATTACTTACCTTAACATAATTTTTCACATTTCATCCAATGTTAATAACCTCATGTTACAAATAGCCCAGACGCAATTCAGCATATTGCAACTTAACAAACAGGTAAAAAGTGCCAATTTGTCAATTCAGGGAAAGCTTAGTAGAAATTATCGAAATAGGTTTAAGTTAGTCTTGTACGGGTTTTTAATTGGAATAAACGTCTTGAAATATATAAAATATAATTCGTTTTTATTTTTATTATTTTGTTTTTTCTTGAAAGTAAATTTATTATCTTAAACTCGGGCGAGGGAAAATTGTAAATTCGTGAGGGGTATTTCAAGTTGGATAGGGGAAGAGGTGGCTTGATATATGATATTGTTGACAAAATCATACAATCGGAAGCGAATAAGCAAATGAGCAATTGAAGATATTTTAATTTAGCTTATTTAGAATTTATTTGTCGACGTCATGCCATTGTCGCAAATCTGCTTTTTTGGCTATTTTGAACTGCCGTACTCATATGTAACTTAGGAAAATCAAATCTATATTCTGTTATCCTGTGAAAATCTTATCTGTATTACTTTGCTACTGTATATAAAGTATTCCCGGTTCTCGCTTTCAAAGATGACCTCAGATATTCAAAAAACGTTTACTCCTAACATTGCTACATCTCAAAAGACTAATTTCTCAATTTCGCTCTGTTATAAATGAATTTGAAATTTTCCCATTTCGTGCTATTAAAATTCATTGAAATTTCATTTTCAGAGCTCAAATGCCGTTATTGCTAGACAACTTACCCAGTACGTTAGAATACTGAATACATCTCTCCACATTCTGTAAACCATTTATCATTGCCTTCATTTTCGAGAAAACGAAAAATTGCAAATTTGTTTAGAGTTTTGGTTGAAACAGAGTGTATATGTAGTACATATTCAACTAGGTACATTGTTTCTTTTAATTTCTTTTATTTTAATTTGAAAGCAAGGAACTAAAAACTGCAATTCATGCCTATTCTCACGTGCTTAAGCTTTAGGTTAAGAGCAGGGGAGACTATTCCACTAAGACTCTGCGGACACCGTGACCAGAGTTGATTTATTGGGTCCTCCCTTAGAGTGGTTTAGTGGGGTTAGCTTACATACAGTCGACGCAGTTCACTGTTCCAGTTGCCTGTTTTCTTCAGAAATTAACTCCAGGAGTTCTTAAGAAATACATATAGAGAGGGGTATAGATAATTTATTTAGGTATCTGGAAACTCGGGTTTTCAGGTCTGGGTAAGTACGACTCCCAAATTTTGAAAATGATCGAGTCTGGATCTAAATCTAAGCTCAAATAAATAACCAAAAACATTTAATACTTTGGAGTACCATAACGATTCTTATAGCTGGAGTTTTTATAACGAAAAAAAAATGACTAAAATTTGTTAAAATTATAATTACTTATTGAATTGAATAATTCACAGATTTTATAGATTTATTTTAACTGCTATCTTATAAAAGAATTGAAAACACTTTTTTTGTTTTTCGACAACGTACGCATATATTTTTAATTTACGTACATTTTAACCGCTAACGCGTTTCGTTTTATCAGGGCTACATCAAAAGCCCTGAGGATATTCTGTTAAGACGAAACGCGTTGGGGTTACAATATATGTAAAATAGAAAGAAGTGTTTTCTTTTCTTTTATAAGATTGCAGTTGAATTTAATTTTTTGATTACGTTCAGATAATTTGAACAAGTTTACACCAGTTTGATTAGCTGTTTACATTTTCATTCTTTAGTTCTATTTGTGTAAACGTTCACTTTATTCAGTAACAATAGAAAGTGAGGACGAGTCTTTATTCATGTTCGCAGCAATGTGTATAATTAAAAAATAAATAAAACATAAATCTCGAAACTGATCAGAGCATTCCAAATACGTACGTTACCTTTTCAATTTCCTGGTCTTTGCTTAATTTTAAAAGCTTGGACTAGTCGAGTTTTGGAGTCGAGTCCCGAATCCGAGTAACTACTCTGTCCGAGTGGAGTCGAATCGAGTGCAGAAACCCTATAATATATTAGAAGCGCTGCAATAACATGTGAGCGCATGGTTATTTAACGGTTTTGTAAAGTTATATTCTGATTGCTTCCCCTCGCCACAAGTCCACGCCACGCCACTGGTGGACATATGCTAATAATGAAACTAATTGTTTAACAAATTTCACGAATATAAGTTTGTATAACAATATATAAACCTACCCTTTATCTTGCATTTTTGTGGACTTGCAAAAAGTCAAGTGTGGAGCTACACACTTAACCAAATTATATGACCAGACTTGGAGTTGCTTATCATCCGAAGTGGAGTAACGAGTGCCAAAGGTATTTGCAGTGTGCTAAATACTGCAATGAATCCCAATGCCACATTTTCAAGTGAAACGTTGAGATAATCTCCAGATGTTTGCGGAAGTTCAATTTTGAGAAATTGAATGTAGTAATTATCCATGCCATTCTGCTATTGTCCAAAACTCCACAGGTAAAGAAGCCTTAGCAAACTTCGAGAACGGATGAAAAACACTTTTAGAATACAGAATCTGCAGGTTGGTCAGGAGCCCAACAATGGCATCCGCAGTAAGCGTCGTACCTTCTTCAATTTTGAGAAAAAATATTTATAGAGTACATGTTGAACGGAGTCACATACATAATGGAGACCGCGGTAAGCGTGGTGTCTTCCGTATAGAAAATTCGAGCTAGATTAGGTATGATTCCGTAAATAGTGAAAAGCAAAGTGTCCCCAGTAGGATTTATGGGATTACTCTGCGACTTATCCTGAAGATACAATTAGGTACCTGAAAAGGGGCAGAAAGATTCTAAGCTTCGAGCAGTAGCACTTTGCTACTGCCCCATACATATAATTAATCCAGTTAAACGTTGGCATTTTCAACTGAAAAGAAAAAAAATCTAAAATTTCTCAGTACGGCAGACTTGTAAAGAAAAATGAATTAACTCGTTTTGGCTACTCACCAAAACTTATGAATCTGCCTGAAAACTAAAACTTCCTAAATTTGGCATCGTCGCCTGATCTTCGGTGCAAAAATTTCGTGCCATATGCTGTTTGTCACAGAATCATCCAGTGGTCAACGGTAGTGCATTTCTGTAAAATACACTACAGTCACCCAGAAAAATTTTCAGTCGGGAGCAACAACAACAACAACTGCTGCCTTGCCTAGACGATTAGCAAGCACGCAACGCAGCGTATACATATCGACGCATAAACGTCGTACCCGACCAAAATGAAACTTTTCACTAGAGCCCAAAGACTTTTGCAAAATCAGAAGAAAAACCATAACTTCGAAACTAACTATATATAATTATTGGACGGATGTTTTTTTAATAATTATATCCACAATTTGCAATAAGTAGAATTACGCTAAAGTTAGTATAAGCTTTGTGTATAGAACTATATAGTTATTGCGAAACGCAATTTGACTTGTTGTATTGTAGAGGCGCTACTACTGCAGAGCAGACGTAACCAAAGGCTAAGCCATCAATGCCTCGCTCCAATATAAAATCAGCAATGTAATTTTTTCCTTAGAATTGTTATGCATTGGAGGCAGTCAATGGCACACATTAGCTGTGTTCCATTGGGCTGTGTAAAGTACTCCCAAGTACTTCTACCTACTCGCAGCTACTCATGCTCTTGTCCGCGAGTAGATGTGCTGAGTAGTTTCGCAAACATTTTCCGCTAGGTGGATTTGGATGCTAAGTGGTTATTGAAATGTCAGATAGGTAAAATTTCAGAAAAATTGTTTATAAAGAAACAATTAACTCATCGAGAACAGGAGAATTATTCAAATTTATATATAATCGTTATGAAAATAAATACGATAATAACTTTTAATATAATAAATATCGAACAGTGACAAATTTTTAACCTTAAATTTTCTAGGTAGTAGGTACTGCTCGAGGAAAGTAGCTCGAATATAGGTCCAGTTTTTCATAATTTTATTTTCAGTTGCCTTTAATGAAATTAATTTGAGTAATATAGTTAATTATCCTAACTATTTTCATAAGAAACTTGATATAACAGAAACATAACAGAAATGTTTGAAATTGGAGGTTATGTTTTACTCTTGACAACACAAACTTGCGTTCCATTCGGAAAGTGCTCGCGAGTACTTTACATAGCCCATTGGATCACAGCTATGACTGAAAACACTCCAGTCGCCCACCAGACTTAATAAAAATTCTCCCGAAAATTTTCTGTAAATTTCTAAGGTCGCTGTCATATTGGCGAGCGGTGAGTTGTGAGAGGTAAAACACCGCTTAGCCAGGCCGTCGCTACGAAAGTTTTCACATTGAAGAGCGTTGGGCGGTGTCGCTGAGGGGTGTTTTCACAGCGCAGCTGAACTGAGCGGTGAACGGTGGCTGTACGGGTTGCCCATTAGTTGTGATGTAATTTATATAACAAAGTTTTTCCTCTGGACTTATTGGCCTTTAGAAGTCTCTTTTTTTCTGCAGGCGATTTCTAAGTTTTATTAAAATTTAATCGAAGTTGGTTAATTGACATTCGTAGAAAATTTCTAGGAAGATCTTCATATAATATGTTAAATTCACGACTCCAACCGGTTTTATTTATTTTAAAAATTGCTAGTCTTCTCCGTTTTTTTGTTAAAATCAATCTCTTTAACCGTAAATTATCGAGTAATAACATTTTTCTTATAAGACTTGACACCATTATGCACTAAAAGTTACGATGCAACTAAAATCACCGCTCGCCAATCTGTGGGTGGTCTAAGAAGAAATGAGCTAATTGCTCATCAAAATTGTTACTGGCACAAGCAACAATAACAATTTTAAGGAAAAAAATTCCAGTAAATTTCTAAGAAAAACTTGCGGCCTTCCCAACATCAGGTCCGGCCATCGTGGATTTTATATTCTATCGAGGCGATGTCTACTTCCCAACCTTTGTATGTTCTCCGTTTGGCTAAGCTCTTCCTGCTTATCGCTTGAGCCCCTTGTTTGTACTTCAGTTGTACAGCTTTGCTATTAGCGAAGTGGAGCCATCTGACATTATAACAAGGAAGCATTTTCGCAATCCCTAGATACCACAGAATTATAATAATGGACAGAGCGTATTACGAAAGAATGGCACAAGTTTTATAGTTTTCTCTTTCGCTCTATGGCAGAGTTTGAGCTACCAACACAAAATATTGCTTAATGAACGCATTGAATAAATAACTAATAAGGAAGCGGGGTATCGTGGGAATACAGTCTACGTGTTTAAGCAATTCAATGACAGTATGACCTATGGTCGGAGGGGGGGGGGGGGAATTTTATGTCAGTTAAACATTTCTGACATTTCATATTATTGGAAAATAAGTTTCGGATTTGAATTCGCGATATTGCAATAAAAAAGTAATTTAACAGGATTTTTACTTAATACCAGTGTGTAATAAGTGTAAAATATTATTTTGAGAACGACTTTTTATGTAATTGAGACTCCGGAGTCTTAAATAACCGTAATGAAGTGCGCTGTGCTGAGCTGCAGGAACAAACGGCGTTATTGTCGTGGGAAAGCATTCTTCAAGTATGCTTAATAGCTTTACTAATTAACTATAGTGTTTCTAGCAAAGTAAAAGTGAAATATTTATAAAAATAAACAGCCATGGCATAAAATTTAACATTTTACAAATACCGGTTTGTTTGTTTACAATAGAATTGTCATTGCTGCCTAAATTATGTCAGTCATACAAAGGCAACACCCAGAAATATTATCTGAAAATAAGGGGGAGCTAAAAATTTGTTTATTTTCATAGCAATTATGATTATAAAAAATATCGCCCTTGAAAACATCAGGATTTCATTACTGCCATGACCAAACGAATACAAACACAGCACACTACTAATACATTTCGCCGTGTGGTTTATGTTTTCACCCGATATTCGGTTTGCTTATTAGTTATTTATTCAATGAATGAACGTTTTCTTATGCCATTTGATGTTTTTATGTTGGCTGCAGATGTTATCACCGCAGAAAGAATAAGGGAAAGATAGTTTTTACCATGGTCGGTCTCTCTTGCTCATACGCAGGATTCAGGTAAGAATAACTTTTGAAAATTAAAGTCGGAATGAGTTTAATTCTTTATTAGCGATTAAAATATCACTTGGGCATGAATGTAATACGATTTACGGGTGTAAAATTTCATCTGATTGGATGCATTTTACATGTTTTTTATGTAGTAAACGTTTTAAAGAGTGCTTAAACGGTGATATACAGAAATACAATATTTGTGCCACATGAAATAGCAAATCGCTCTGTCCATTGTTATAAGTCAGCGCTAGATACTTCTATACACAAGGGTATAAGTATAAGTTTTGCTAGTTACAGCAATCCGTTTTTTGTTTTACGGACCTCAGGAATGCTGTATCTGAATAGCTGTAATATACGCAAAAGTAAAAGAAGATGACACTGTATGTAGGTGCCGTGTGAGTGGAATGTGTGTCTGATAATATAATGCAATTTATGTGTTATTGCAATTTGTTAAAATGAAGAAAAATGAATTTTGAATGCGAAATTTATAAATGTGTTTAAATATTTATCATTTTCTGGGTCAAATTGGGATATAAATCGATATTGATGTGTTAACCTGATGGTTGTGATTTGGGAACCTGAAACCAAACAGCACAACTTGAAAAATGTGTTATTATAGCACCACTAATGTTCTGAATTTTTTTGTGAAATTAGAAAACTGATCACAACTTGCCCAAATATCGACGCTGGGCTAGAAAGCATAAACGTCGTAACCGACCAAAATGTCGAAAATACGTTATATACACCATTTGAATCGAAAAAAACTGCGTCGAATGGTTTAGGTCTCATATCTCTACGATGAAAATAAAATAATTTACGCCATTGAAAACTCCTGTACTTTTCCAGTATTTGTCAAAATCTGCTACTTGTTAAACACATGTTGCTTAAAGCAAAAGAAGGTTTGCAAATTTTTAATCGAGTTATATACAGCATACGAGGTTTGACGGCTGGCGAGGCTTACATGAGTTTTGCTGATCGTAAAATGATTACTTCTGTCATTAACTCTCGACATTGTTCAAAGTTACTACATTTTCAAGGACTTAGTGACTATGTATGACAAATAGCTTCTAATGCATTTTGTTATTGCCTAGTTTTGCATGAGAGATGCAGTTACTGAATTCCTTTTAACTCATAGATTACTCAGAATACGGTATTACTACGTTAGAAAAGAATTAAATAACCACTTAATAGTAACTACAGCATATTATTTAAACTACCCATCTTGTCTGTGCTACTGTACACCAAAAGTTAGATCTTGTTTTAAACATAGAACTTGGATATAGCTCACATATATCATACAAATAAATAAGGTATATTTAATACAGCATTTCAGTTGCTATAAGTTTTTTGTTTATTTTGAGAAACCAGCACCTTGCCTTTTCTCCTTTTATTTTTGTGACAACCTTACCACAGGTTACATCAACCTTTTTATGCGAAAATGTTATTGAAAATTGGGATAGCAGAATGCATTTCACAAAACTAGTTTGAGGAGGACTCCCATTGATATTCAATGTATTCTATACGTAATACCATTGATGGAACCTTGAAATCTCTCATACTTTTTGTTGTGTTTCATTTTTTAAACGTGACACAGGAAATGACACACCCTTTACAGTTGTAAATACTTTATTTTTGTCACTTCGGAACGAAAGTGGAATTACATAACAACAGAATCTGATTATTCAGTAAAACTGTCACTGACACTGATTCGTGTAAGCCGCTACTGATTACTCAGTACTGACTAGTTAGTAAGCTGTCAAAAATAAAATTACAATGGCGGAAGCTGAAAATAAAAGGCAAGATGTTAGTGAAAATTTGTGTTTAAATTTCTAATATTCTCTTTTTTAAGTGGGATATGACTGAAAAAAGTTTAATATACATTTTGACCTTTATTTTTTAGAGAAAAATGACGGAATAAGGAAGAAACCATTAGAAATGTATACAGAAGAGGAATGTCTGCATCGTTTGACAATATTTTTAAAATGAACTAAGTAGTCTGTTGTTCGAACGCAAAGCATTTCTGGTTAGTAAAATTGTCAGACGAAGTGTAACTGACTCGTGCAATATCCTCGTTACTTTTCTTGTTCCTACATATACATATATATACACAAAAAAATTTCCTGCAGCAGTACTTTTTATTTCCCATTTATCATATATTCTTAAATTAAATAAATAAATCTTTTTACTCTACATACTATATGACAAGTCGTGATGTCACTTGAAATTTTTTTGAGGAAGTGGAAATACATAGATTATATATAATATAAATAAATAACTTTAAGAAAAATATTTGTAAATAACTTAGGGAGCAAAAACAAATACAATGCACCATTTAGCACCAAAAGAATTATACATACATATGTATGCATGTACATAGTATGTATTGTGTATACTGCATACGCTTGGGAAATTAATTCTTTTAACTTTACATGTCGCTTTGTTTGCTGCGAAATTTTAAAATTTTAATTAAATTTAATAATTTAAATATTTTTATTGCATATCTGCCCGAAAGATTCTTGCTTCTGCAGAGACTTCTTGTCATTGAGTTGTTTCCTCTGTGTTACCGTTGTTTTGGTGTCTCATACGAAACAGCCTTAAGGTCATCCAGGAGGCGAAGGTGCCGGCTGGGAGAGGTGTTTGTTTTTCTATGGCTTCCTTTTGTAATTGATAGCGGTAAAGAAGGGAGCCAGCAATAAGTGCCGATACTATAGTGGTTGATATAACAACAATGAACAAAATACTAAATCCAGGCACTGGCATGCATATTCCATAAACAACTTCTTCACTAATTTTTCCCTGAAAAACAGTTACCGCTTCCTGTTTAGAATCTGGACTAAACGCCAGATCCGCTTCCGATATGACATCGTATATACTACTTACACCGACATCCGTACTTCGGGCTTTTCGGTCTGAAACAACAATTGATCTCTTTCGACGAGCGGTTTTATTAAGACTTTCTTTTTCTGGTCTGTATATCGGTCGAATTTCCTGTTCACTATTGGAGTTGAGAGATCTGGGACCCGCAACAGGAGTACCCATTCGATTTTGTGCTTCAAACTTCCTTGGCCCATGCGGAAACTTATCGTCACGTTGTTTCAGTTCCATATATTGCTCTTTCAGCATTTCAACATCATTTGGATCTTCGTTAGCAAATAAAGAATCTAAGTTGATTTCCTCCTCATCTTCATGTACTGGTCTTGGAGAAAGTCCCTCATTTTTTTCGTGCAAATTTAAATTTCCCAGGATATTTGCTATTCCATCGTTGATGGATGACAGTTGCTTCTTATTATGTATTATATCATCATAAAATATATCACGGTCACGATCTCCCTCGTCTGGTGTTTCGTGAACTATATCGTTTTTCACACCTCCATAGATATTATCTTTTCTTTCATGGATGTTCCCAGTGAGTTGACAGTGATCAAGGCAACCATGACGGCAGATTTCAACCTTACATTTTATATGTACACTAAGAGCATCAGGAAACTTGAAAGCATGGAAAAAAGCATAGGTTATGACCGTTGCCCGTTCATCTGGAGCACGGGCCTTTAAGAATCTTGATATCATTTTTGGTCTCAAAACACATCCGAATTCATCGGATAATTTTATTATATGTCCACCGCCATCTGATGCAGCGCATGATTTTACACGCATGTCAAATTCCCCTGAAATTAAATTAAGGAAAGAAATTTTTATTCAATAAAACTTAAGGAAATAATATGTTTTTCAAATTTAAAAATTGTTGAATTAATATTTCAACTAAGTATAGAGCAATTTAGTAGTAAAACGTAGATGATTAACCTTAGGTAAAAATTAAAATAGGAAAAACGGTTACTTTCTCTGAATTTATTCTAAGGCAAATTATAATTATAGAACGGGTTAATTTACAAACTCCACTCCGGGCCAACTGGATAGCACACCGCTTCAAAAACACTATTTAGAGGTAGTTTTGTACTGAAGGTCATACAAGTTCTTGCAGGTAATTGGGAATTTTCTACCTCTCCCACCCCGCTTACATTCTGGGAATTCCAAATTACCTGAAACTAGAGTGCGACAACCGACAAAGTAGGTAGAACAGAAGAAAGAATTTTAAAAGTAAACACAAATTATTTACGGAAAAAAATATTATTTTATTTTAATAATGTGTATGGCCATCCTTGATGTTAATGACTTAAAGAGCATTTTCACATATTTTTTTGACATCCTTTCTCACGCAACCTTTACCTTTGTGTCATCCTGGAGCTGCTCAACATTGTCATATGGGCGTCCTCCTTGGTCCTCTAAACTAAAAATTTCGGATCTTCTTACCTTTTTTTTTACTATGACGTCTTTTTTTCGGTAACACACCTTTTTTTATACAAACTGTAAACTGCAGACAGAAAGTCTATAGTTAACAGTTTGTATAAAAACAGTTATGTGAACGATCTTTTTGCAAAAAAAAACTAGAGGCCAATTTAAAATAGGTAAGAAAATTCGAAATTTACTTTTTAAAATACAGGATGTTTTGTGAAAACGTCGTATAATTTTTTAATCACCCTGTAACTCCGAAACGGTTGATATTGCCCCCGTCCCCTGACGTACAATTTTCTGTTTGGCTAGGTGAGTACTATCACCTTCCGCTCTATGGACCACCATGGAGAGAAAACCCTGTATAATTCAGAAATTCTCTTTATTATACTCTATTGCCCAATTTTACAAACTGACAAGCAACTATACTTTAATTATCACTAGCAATAGTACTTCAATTTATCGCAATCCAATTAGAACACTTCTTCTATTTTTCGCTTTCACTTGTATGCACTGCACTGTCTAAGACAAGACTCGCCCCTGGCGCTGGAAAGCTCTGTATTCATGGAAAGCTTAGAACATATAGCAAACAGGAATGGGTGAATTGTGTATAATTCGTGTACCTACATGAGCGGAATTTTTCAAGTGCTGGGTATCATACATAGAAGTCAAGTGTGCTTTTATTTTGGGAACAGGTTTATTTTTTTTAAAACTATTTTTCTTTGAAGTTTATTTAGTGCAAAATTTTATAGCACCACTAGTGCCGGTTAAAACCTTCATATCAATTAAAAAAACAGAAATGAAATGTTCGGTCAGTGCTTGCAAATATAAATCGGATTATAAACTAGGGAAATCGCGTTTCATGCAAGTGCACCATGCAAATTACCTTTTTTGTTAATACAACCAAAGATTTACATGAATTAAATATGTGCATTATTTAAAAATAAAGTAGAACAAGTAAAAAGGCTAGAATTGGTCTAAGAACAATTCTAATGATACCCTAGATGAATGCCCATATAAAATTTCGTATGGTCACAGATGTATGCAAGTTTGATTTCTGAAGTGGTTTTTCGCATATATTTCTAATACAGAAAATGATTATAACCAATTTTATAGGATTTCGTATTCTGAAGAAGCTTTATTAGTACAATAAAAATGTCTAGGACTGATCGTTTTCACAGTATATGTAAAAAACCGATTTATTTTTGAAATTTTATTTGCTAGTACAATGAAAACACCATGTACCAAATTTCAGTACTCTATATCGAAGTGTTCTCAGGCAGTGTCCAAATATACAGTGGAAAACAAAATTTTTGTATGGCAACCCCACGACGGAGTTGCCCGATTTGTCTCATTTTCGAAGTTAATTTTACTTTTTTTTTAAAATCCGTGTACGAAATTTCAGCTTTCTAAGTGAACGCGTTCTCGAGTTATCGTGCGCACAGACGTACAGACGGACGCACATACACAAATCAAAATAACTTTTAATATTATGCCTGGGTGGCCAATCCATTTTACTCTACCATCATTATTTCGAGGTGTTACAAACACAAACAAACTAACTTAGTATGCCCTTTAGATTTCATCTAGGATATAAAAACCTTCAGAGGAAATGAAAATTACAAATCTATAACACAAATCCAAATTAGATGGTGTAAAATATAATTTATTTGGACATAGAATAAGTAATTAGATCATGTTATTTTAAGTCACTTAATTTCTCAATGTTACATCATTGCATACATTACGAGGTGATTGTACTAAGGGAAACATCAAGTTTCCCAGTTCTTGCATCGAATAAATCGAGCAAATATGCATGTTTGCATTTTTTGTGCACTTTTAGCATTCTTAACATACTCGCAATTGTAATACGTTTTCTCTCGTATTTTTACATTCCTATTTTGCAATGTAATCGTTGTATGGGTTCATTGTTTCATCGAAGTCAATAAATGATATTGTTAGAGTAAGCAATAAATTAATATAAATGTACTGACTTCATATATTAGAAATATAGTTAATTTTCAACCATCGCATCGGCATAATCAGTGATTTTATTTCATTTACCTACTAATCAACTTGTTTTCAGATAATTTGGTGTAGTGGTTTAAGAGCCGCTGCATCCCTATCAAAGGCCAAGGTGTAACACCTTGACTTAAATCAGCGAGAAGAACAAAATAGTTCTAAACAGTTGGATTTAGGTATCCATCATGTTTCTTAAATACTTCCATTGGCTTGACCTTTGTGCATGTGCAGACGGGAGGTAAATACCAAAACTACGATTTGCCGGCAGCGTTGACAGTTGCGGGACTAGTAGCAAAAAAAAACTAATTCTGAAAAGATACCTTTCTGGATGCCTAGTAGCAACCTTTTGTTGCTTCTTATGCTGCCGAAACACAGTTGTGGGTGGAAGATATACAATGTGAACTAAATGCAATAGTTTTACTTCAATATGAAAAAAAAAATTACCTAATGATCTGGCTGCATCCATAAACAAAAAGATTAAGATCGTTTGAGGCCATATTTAAGAGCCGTTTCTTTTCTCCTTCTTGAGTCAAAATGACTGACTTACCGATATGATTTGGAAACGGTAATTCAAGTCCTTTGAGTCAGTGTACTAACCCGGTCAAGACGACCGAATCGTTCGCGACCGATCCATCACTACTGTATTGACTGATGCAATAATTAATTATTTTATGAAGTGCTGTTTTGTTTTTTCCTTAATATGAAAAATTTCCTCCTGTTTAATATAATTGCATCATTGTACAAAAACAGTTCCTCTTACAATTGTGCTATTACAAAAGTAAGTAAGTATATACAGTAAACCCTCCAACAGCGCAGTTTTTTATTGCGCGGTTTCGCAATTTCGCGGCCAAGCCTTTAATACCAAAATTTCGATCTGCGCGGTAAAAATTTCGTAGCTGCCCGGTTTTTTTTTGCAGTATTTAACAAAAAAATCATGTTAATTCAAATTGGTGAATCCCGTTAAACTACGAATACCGAAAATAGTGATTCACCGTATTTCGATGCACACATATACTTTTTACTTTTTATAGACAATTTCATTTTTTAGTTGTCGCGTTAGGATGAGGACGTAAAATTACATATTTTTTATTAAGATAGATATTTATATAACATACTCGTATGTACATACTAAATTTATGAAAATCGTATTCGTGTGCAATAGTGTTTAAGGAATTCTTACTTCAATTAAAGGGTGTTATGAACTAAGTATGTATAAATAAAATTTTTGATTTTTGATTTAAAACTCATTTTGATTTAATAGGTGTTTTAATAATTTTTACATCCTATATTTAATAATAGAAAAAGCTGGGAAAAGAAAAATTTTGACATTAGAGGCAAAGCTTGAAATTGTGAACCAATTAGAAAATGGCGAAAAAATATCAGTTTTAGCTAAGAGACGCAATATGAACGAATCCAGCATAAGGAGGATTAAATTGAATGCAGAAAAAATTGAAAGTTCAGTAGTTTGTTCCACATCGCTAGCTGCAAAAACATTAAAAAAACCTCGAAATTCAATAATAGAAAAAATAGAAAAAGTGTTAAGCTTTTGGATAGAAGATCAAAATCATAAGAGGATGCCACTTAGTGCTGCTGTTATTCGAACTAAAGCGTTATTAGTCTTTAATTGCTTACAAAAAGAAGAACCTGGGTCATCTAATTCAGAAGAAATTAAATTTCAAGCGAGTAAAGGATGGTTTGAAAAGTTTAAACATCGTCGAAATCTACATAATATAAAATTTACAGGCGAAGCCGCCAGTGCTGATACATTAGCTACATCTTTATATCCAAAAACTTTAAAAGATATCATTGATGGTGGTGGATATTTACCAAGCCAAGTTTTCAATGCTGATTAGACTGGCTTATTTTGGAAAAGGATGCCTAGCTGAACGTTTATATCTAAAGAAGAGAAATCTGCTCCGGGGTTCAAGGTTTCCAAAGACAGATTAACAGTTTTGCTTTGCGGTAATGCAGCTGGTGATTGTAAGAACAAACCACTAATAATTTATAAATCAGAAAATCCTTGTGCGTTTAAAGGAATATCAAAAAACTCACTCCCAGTTCATTGGGTATAAAACAAGAAAGCTTGGATGACTGCAAAGCTGTTTGAGAACTGGTTTTTAAATTGCTTTTGTGTAGAAGCTGAGACTTATTGTAGAGATAAAAACATTGCCTTTAAGATTCTGTTGATAGTTGACAATGCACCAAGTCATTCAGCACATTTGGCTGAATTGCACGCCAATGTTAAAGTAATATTTCTGCCTCCAAATACAACATCTTAAATTCAGCCGTTGGACCAAGGCATAATTGCCGCACTTAAGTTGTATTATCTTAGAAGAACTTTTCGACAATTAATTGAAGCTACTGATGGACCAGATAGTCTTTGAATTCGTGAGTATTGGAGACAGTATAATATTCTATCTTCGGTAAAAAATATTATTATTATTATGAATGCTGTTTGGAAAAAATTATGGCCAGAAAGTTGCATAAGAGAAGCTGTTGTGGAAATGCCAGAAATTGTAGAAATTGTAACTTTAGGTAGAACAATTGATGGGGACGGATTTCAAAATTTAGAATCAGAAGATATCACGGAAGTTCTTGTAAGTAATGAAGAAAATGTAACTGTTGACGATATTTTGACACAGTTCGGCGATAATAATAATGATGAAAATGATGGAAGTGAAGAAGATGTAGAGATTATAGGAGAGAACAGGTTTACTATTCAAAAACTATCAAATTTTTTAAAACTTGATAGTCAACTTGAACAGAAAGCTCTTGATATGGACCCTGATAGGGAGCGTGCCTCAAAATTTCGGAGAAATCTGACAGCAGCTTTAGCCCCATATGCTGAAATTTATAAAGAAAAACGAAAATCTGGTAAACAATTAGTGTTACCAAGTTTTTTCAAAACCACATAGAACCACAGTCATCAGAATCAAGCTCAACAGAAGGAAGCAGTGATTAAAACCGCGTGTTTAATTTTTGTTAATGTTTATATTCATTATGTATAAGTCGTTGAATTAAGACTGATTGCTATAGTTTTTTATTGTTTTCTATAATTCTACTTTATGTTCTATTTTTATTAATCTGTTTATTACATATTAATTATGTATAAGTCGATGAATTAAGACTGTTTTCTATAATTTTATATGTTTATATTAATGTAAATATGTACCTATATTAGTCGTTGAATAAAGACTTTTTATTATATTTTTGCAATTTTTCTAATAAGTATCTGGAACCTAACCCCATAATTACATATGTATAAAATCGGGTTCACAGTGCGCGGTTTCGGTTTGCGCGTTGTTTATATAGAACGTATCTACCGCGCAGTTGGAGGGTATACTGTAATTCAAAAATTGAGGTAATTATTTTTATTAGGAAAATATCAAGAAAATATTAAGATTAAAGAGTATATGGAGGCATCTTAAGAAAGCTCTGAACAATTAAATGAAAGAAATTTAAAGAGCAAAAAATTACGAAGATGTATCAGGGACAGGGACAAAGTAATTAATGGATTACATCAGAAAATTTTCCGACAAAATAAAAAAGGAGTAAAAATTCAAAATTTACTCGATGAACTCAAAGAAAATAATCTAATAGGAGAAGATACCGAAAATACTTTGTCTCACATTGTCAGCTCTGCGAAAGATATTTTTGAGAGACAAGGAGAACTGCTTCTAAAACTTATAACGCTCACATTCGTGCCTTTGCACTATAAATTTGAATTTTATGTCCCCGAAGACTTACTCGTACGTGAGGGAAGTATTTTTAAACTGCTTTCCATATCCTAGATCCGTAAGAGAATGGTATAAGGTTTATGGCTGTAGCCTAGGCTTTACCAAAGAGTCCTTTATAGCAATCAAAGCAGCATGCGAAGAAGCCACAAGGGCAAAAGACACAGATATTTCTTAATTTGGTATTTGACGAAATACGTATAAGGAAACATATTGATTGGGATGGGAAAAGATACTATGGATATGTAGCCGCAAGCGATGGTGGGCGAAGTGAAATTCCAGCAACACTAATTTTAGTTCTGATGACGGTTTGCCCTAATCGATCTTGGAAAATTCCCATTACCTTTTTGTAATCGCATCTATGAATTCAAAACAGAAGGCAAATTTAATTTAATTTTCTCTAGAAGAGCTGGAAGAAACTGGAATAACTCAGCGCCGGCCATTGCGATATTCGTGACATCATGCGGACAGTTATTTGCATGATAATAATGAAAAATATATAGTTATAGTACATCCTGATTCTTGTCATATGATTAAACTAGTGAGAACGCTTTAGTTTGAAATGTATTATTAATGAATAAGGACAGACCATAGAATGGATATTTTGGTGAAATTACAAGAACGAGAGCAATTACCATTGCGAAACAAATTAAAGCGGGTGCATATATATTTTGAAAAAATAAAAAGACAAATGTAAAGCTTGCAGTCCAGACTTTTAGTAAGTCTGTGGCAGATGCTCTCGGCTTTTGTACAGAAGTTCTTCAGTACAATGAGTTTTCTGAGAGCAAACCTTTGTTACAATTTATTCGCATCATTAATTATACTTTCGATATTTTAAATAATAGGAGGGTATCGACGATTGCAGATTTCATATGAGCGTTATGCAACAACAACAGTGATAAGGTTATAGAATTTTCAGAAATTGCTCTAAGTTACTTTTTAAAACTCGGTATTCCATCTGGAGAGTTACTTATATATAGCATACTTGAAAAACGTAAATACTCTTGACCAAATATTTATAAAGCTAGCAAAGTTACAGTACATTCCACTTTATAAGATTAATCAGGATCACTTGGACCAATTTTTTCGTAGCATACGCAGTTATCTCGGCAGAAATATCAACCAACCAGTCAGGCAGTTTATCTGTGCTTATAAAAAACTTCTCGTTCGCTGCCAAATAAGGGAACGTGGGATCGGAAATTACATTCCTTTAAAGAGCACTGAGATTTTGGGTGGGACTCCTGAGAACAGAGAAAAGATAGAATAGTAGTTTAGGGCGGAGGAGCTATTCAAATCAAAGTTTTGTCACTTTTACATAAGAACACTGCAAATATTTTAGAATGTAAGGACTACGTTGGGCCACGCATGTGGTAGGGGGGAGTCTGTTTCATGGCTTGTGAAGTATTCTCGAGGGTTTTGAATCAGACCCAACGCCTGTACTACAAAGAAAGAACAATAGACTAGTTCAAAACTTATTCGACAACAAATATATTAACAAATTTCAAAAAAATTGTCTAAGCACCGACACAGCCACCAGCCCTAGATTCTATGGGCTTCCTAAAATACACAAAACGGACATACCAATGAGACCAGTAACTACCATGACTACACTGGACTATGTAATTGATGAGGCGCTGAAGCTTACCACACACAAACCCACTTTTATCATGAAATATGTAGATGACATCATCTGTACAACAGCACGAGAACATGTAAATGATCTATTAGATGTTTTTAACAGCATCAATTCAAAACTGCAGTTCAAGATTGAGATGAAAAACAACAACAACACCTTACCTTTTCTCGAAATGCTCCTCATTAGGACAGAACAACAAGAAATTATCACCGATTGGTACTGCAAGACCTGCAGTTCCAATCGCATGACAAATTATCACTCTAACCATCCAATGGCAATGAAAATAAATACTGCAGAGGTTTTTGCACACAGGGTTCTAAGCTTAAGTAACATAAAATTTCACGCAAAAAACAAGCTTATAATTGACACAATCCTCAGAAAAAACAACTATTCATCTCACATACGGAGCAGGGTTATAAAAAGCGCCATAAGGAAAAAATTCAACATGTCCACCAACAACAATTTACAACCAGCTATTTTAGAACTAGAAGACCCTCATAGTAAGATCTACAATTCAATCCCTTACATACATCCAAAATCTCATGAAATAAGATGACATGTACATACAGGTGACAATCGAATAAATATAACTTTTAAACCCGTCAATAAGCTCAACAAGATTTACACCAAAACGAACGACAAAATAAAAAATCCTGAAAAAAGAAAATAGCGTAGTGTACAAAGTAAATTGCGACAACTGTCCCACAGCATACATCGGGCAAACTTCCAAAAAACTAAAAACCCGCCTATAACAGCATGCAAAATATATTAAAAACAAGTGAAAAAGCTAGAATTGGTCTAAGACCAATTCTTATGATACCCTAGATGAATGCCCGTATGAAATTTCGTATGGGTACCCATTTGAGCAATTTTGATTTTTGCAGTGGTTTTTCGCATATATTTCTAGAACGGTTCGTCGGACAGAAAAAATGATTATAACCAATTTTATAGGATTTCATATTCTGAAGAAGTATTTAGTACAATAAAAATGTCTTGGACTGATCGTTTTCACAGTATACATAAAAAACCTAATTTTTTATATGGCAACACCAAGAATGGGTTGCCCGATTTAGTCCATTTTTAAAATTTTATTTGCTAGTACAATGAAAACACCATGTACCAAATTTCAGCTCTCTACGGCTACTCATTCTCAGGCAGTGTTCAAATATATAACGGAAAACGAAATTTTTGTATGGCAACCCCACGAAGGAGTTACCCGATATGTCTCATTTTCGAACTTAATTTTACTTTTTTTTCTTAAAGTCCGTGTACAAAATTTCATTTCTCTAAGTGTACGCGTTCTCGAGATATCGTGCGCACGGACGGACGGACGGACGGACGGACATGCAAAAATCAAAATAACTTTTAATATTATGCGTGGGTGTCCAATCCATTTTGCTCTACCATCATTATTTCGAGGTGTTACAAACGGAATGACAAACTTAGTATACCCCTTTAGATTTCATCTATGGTATAAAAATACCCCACACTCAGCATTGGCATCACATTCCTTTGAAACAGGGCATATATTCAAATTTGATGATGCTATGATCATTGTGCCAATTAAAAAAAAACAGAGAAAAAAGGGATACCAAAGAAGCCTGCCACATTTATATAAATAAACACAATATAATTCATATTAGGTTAGACAAAGAGACCATTCATAATGACTATCACCACATACTTATTTCTATAAACACATAAAATACTCACTTTCAACATTACACAAACTCAACTATGATCACATAAAAAAAAATACACAAATGCATAAATTAACATCTTTTAAAAATGTCGGAATATCGATACGGATTAAGGCACCCACAACCTCTAATTGTTTAGTCTAGTCAATAACTTAATCATGTCCTGTCAGTAGTCTGTTTTTTCCGTGTAATTTGGTTTTTTTAATTTTATTTATAACAATGTTTTTAGTGTAATATTTTAGTTTATTTGATATTTACAATATGTGATATTTAAAATTTAATTTATTATAATCGTAAGGTAATTTTGTTGTAATTAAAAAAGTGTCTCGATACTATTCTACAAAAATTTTTAAAGCCCCAAGAAGAGGACTCGTAAATGCCGCGGGTCGAAACGTTGGGAGTATATATCGAAATAAAAGACGTCATAAAAACTACTATTTTATTTTAATTGTTTCAACTTAACATAGATCGGAGATAATCCCAAAAGAATCGCCAATATAACTCTTACATAACCCGCTCATAAACACAACACAAGCTAATTGTTGTTCATCTGAAAGTGTAATACAGATATGTAAGAAAGCAGAACATGCTTTGCGTTTCAAGATGCACTTTCTAAAAGGACATGATACATACTATCCCTAGAAAGGATATATTATAACGTATATCTATTGAAGTGCAAAATTATTACATCAATAGATCTCTATTTGAATATCAGCAGGCACATATCGACTACAACAGTCATTTTAGATCTTTAATTAAGTTGATAACTGAAAAGTACCTTCATACAAGGTATAATACCTTAGCCAATAAAATATATTAAAAAAACTTTTAAAATAAATAACTTTTATAATAAAAATGCACTAAAAAGTACAAAATATTTTTTTTTTCTCAGTGATATACACAAGAAAAGTTTAATTGCAAAATAAGAAATACTACAACACAGATTAAATCTTAAAAGTGCTAGTGATTGTCTATATAGGACACAACACAGTGACTGCTTGAACACTCCTTGGACACGGCCTTTATGCGGGAAACTACTCCTGCCGTCTTACCTGTCATCGCTTTTGCACCGTCAGTACAAACATCAGTACATTTACTGCAGCTTATTTTATGGTCGATGAAAAATTGATAAAAAACCTTAAATATTTCTTCTCCCGTTGTATGGGTTTCGAGAGCTTAACAAAACATCATATCTTCCTCCAATTCACCTTCATAAGTATACCGGACAAATACAAGTAAAATTGCAAAATTAGCGACATCGGTACTTTCATCAAGTTGGATGGCGAATTCGTCACATAATCTTAGCCTTCGAACAAGTTCGTTAAGTATGTTTAAAGCACATTCCTGAATTCGTCTCTGGACAGTATTATCGGACAGTGGCACGAATTCAATTTTTTTTGCCACCTTCATCACTTATCATTAATGTGGCCATATCAACTGCACACGCCTTGATAAGGTTTTCACCAATAGTATGTGATTTGCCTTGGCTTGCTATTCGATAGCTTACTTTGAGTGAAGCCATGAGTGCATTTTCATTATTAGTTTTAAAACATTTTTAGCATATTATTGTTTGCTAATGATAAATTGTTTAGTTTACGTTCAAAAAAACTAAGAGGTTTATCTGCATACCCACTGTGTTTACTATCGAAATGTCTTCGTAATTTATCCGGTAACATGGAACTATTTTGAAGAGTTTCATTGCATAACACACAATGAGGACGTGGTGAAATCTTATCTCCACAAAAAGTGAAGCCAAACGATAGGTAACTGCTATCGTAATTTCTTCTTTTGCTAACAGTTTTCTCCGGTTCGATGTCACTTACAGTTATGGTGCTGTCGTTTATTTGGCCTATGTCTGCGATAACGACAGTTGGCGACTTATAACTTCATTGCTGCTGTCTAAAGTTTTTTCTTGACTACCAGAATCAGTTGATCACTTTTCTTCATTCAGCTTTCTTTTTAAACTTCCTGTTTTTGCTAAAATATTAGGACGTAATATGCAAAAATTACGTTGCACACCTAAGATAAAAATAGGTTAACTTACCTTACAATAATATTGAAAGCACAAATTTTGCAATAATATAAAATATTTTACAACTACAACCTTTTTTGAAACAATTTCAATAAAATAATACGTGGTAATCTGCAAAAATTATTTCTCAGACTGAGAAAAAATCAATATATTACTTAAGAAACCATTGAATAAATAACTAACAAGGAAACGGCATATCGGGTGAAAGCCTAAGCCACTCGGCGAAATGTATTAGTGTGCTGTGTTTGTATTCGTTTCATGATGGCAGTAATGAAATCGTGAAATTTTGAAGGGGGGTATTTCTTGTGATTCAAAAACTGTGAAAATAAATTGTAAATATAAAAGAAAACTTGAAAAACTATAGCTGACAATAAACGAAATTTAATAGAAGAGATTATATCGCAACGTTTTTAAATTAATTTTTAATTTTGTTATAACTTTTCAAATTGTTAAGAACTTTCCTAGTGCCCCATTTATTTTCACATAATATTTTTTGGCGTTGCCTTTGTTAATTGAAGATTCCTGTCACAATTCAATTGCAACGAAACAAACCGGCATTGGAAAATGTTAAATTTTTTGCCATGGCTGTTTATTTTTATAAATATTTCACATTTATTTTACTTAAAACACTTCAATTTATTAGTAAAACTATTAAACTTGCTTGAAAAATCCTTTTCTACGACACAAACGCCGGTTGTTTCTGCAGTACAGCACAGCGCACTTAAACACCATAATTGAAGACTCCGGAGTATCGATTATCTAAAATCTCGTTCACAAAACAAAATCTCAATAGTTTATCACCTACTAAAGGAAAAATCACTTTTAATTAGTTATATATATTACAAAATCGCTAAATCAAACCCGAACTTATTTGCATACAATCAGAAATGTCAAAAGAAACCAGCACTCTTGTCATCGACCCCCCCCCCCCCGATCTTAGGTCCGACTGTCAATGAAATGCTTACACACTTACACTGTATTCGCACGATACCCCGCATCCTTATTAGTTCAATGTAAGAAACTTATTATCAGTATCAGTTGGTTGTCATAGAAACTGTGCTTGATGATTCTTACATAATATTAAGAAAAGTTTCATTTTCAAAGCCTGCTATGTTAATTTGCTATTAAATGTTGAAAACATATTATGTCTAATCTTAAATATATTTGGTTTTTTTTATATTTTTTCCTCATATTATATGAAGTTTGAAAATTTTTTTGTTTCGAAGTACAGAAAATAAAATGTATGTATATAAATTTGAGCAAATTATTTGGATTTTTACATCAACATTTTTAGAAATTATAAAATTTCACGGAGCCCTCTTAACTCTTCCGAGGAGCCCTTGAGCTCCGCGGAGCACACATTGAAAACCACTGATCTAGGGTATCATAAGAATTGGTCTTAGACCAATTCTAGATTTTTTACTTGTTTTTAGTTCACTTTGATGAAATTCTTCGAAAACCGTTAATCATAAAAATTAGAATCTCGATATCTCATGTAAAGTGACCATTTGCAAGTACACTACCAGAGCCGTAAAAAGTAGAAGTTTTTCTATAGACACAATAAAAATTATTCAGTCACCACTGTCGCCCGGCCAGGCAACGTTTTTTTCCAATTGATCAGTCGGCGAACGTGCTTTCGTTTCCACCTGATTTTTGTCTATTGACAACATCGAAAAAGGAATTGATCACGAAAGTGTTCCCGAATATTGGTGCGAATTACAAAAACCATGTTTGGTTGAGCGAACGAGCCATTTTGGCAGCGAAGAATAAGGACGTATACGATTTGAATATAACTATTCACAGTCAAATCGCTGGCTAATTGCATTTATTTTAGTCGATCGATTGCATTACGGATCCGGATGAAGTCGTCAGTTATTCAACTGAATTCCTGAACTCATTGGATTTGCCAGGAATGCCGCCGCAGAATTTGCAAATTAAGGTCGGCTCGGTAATAATCATGTTACGCAACCTAGACCAACCAAGACAATGCAATGGAACAAGATTTGCTGTTAATAAGCTGATGAGCAACGTGATTGAAGCAACGATAATCAGAGGAACGTTCAAATCGAGGAAATTCTGATTCCAAGAATATCCCTTATACCAACCGACTTGCCATTCCAATTCGCCTTGCATTCGCAATGACGATTATAAATCGCAAGGCAAACCATTGAAAGTGTATGAAATAAACCTCGAATTGCCGTGCTTTTCCAATGGGTAGCTATGTACGTGGCGTGCTCGAGAAACCATGGGCGCAGTTCGTTTACTCTCCAGACGGAAAGAAAAAAATTGGTTTATCACCAAGCCTTACGATTAATGCATTAAAAACACCAACAAATGATTTTCAAAACAATGAATTCCGATTTATTTAATTTTAATACATTCATGATCGTACCAAAATTGTTTTGTTTCAATTCACACAGCTTCACGCTTTCTTAAGTATAGCGGGGACACCGCTAACCTCAAAATAGTGAATTTCACTATTTTCCACATACAGATATACATATCTGTATGTCTACACATGATTTCAGGGATATATCCAAGTTATAGTATACATGTACAGATATGCGGAAAATTAATTTTACATAACTATATGCAGTGACATCTATTTAAAACGAGAGGCAATTCAACAAAAAAGGCTTACCTCGAACCAGCAAAGGGGACCGGGCCCAGCTAGGAAAAGATAAAAATAATAATAATATAAAATTATAGAAAACAATATAAGGGTGTTTCATTATTGGTACGCATAACTCAAGAGTTTGAAAGCTGAGGTGAAGACAAGTAAATAATTATATGGTGAAGGGGTGACAAGACACATCGTTTCGGCGGCAGGGGGGTTTAAGATTTTTAGTACTTTTTCCACTTTACACGCTGAACATTTCTTAATATACACCCTATCAAGGTGGGATTCATATCATATGCTAGCAAATCGTCTCAGCTTTCCAATGAATGCCTTCCTGTCATCTTGCGTCTGAAGTTGTAGGACGTCATAGTCACAACAAACATTGGAAAAAAATTCCTAATTTTTTCAAATTTTAACAATTTTCCCGCCAAAATGCATGAAAACAATACAGTTTTTTTACAAGATTTAAAAACTGCGGAATATTACTGCGATTACCATCGTAAGTAGCGAAATTAATGAAATTATGAATCATAGAAGTAGTTACGCTATGGGAGTTCTGGCCCACTTTTTCCATACAAAAAGTGTCCGGAAAATTCCAACTCATTTAAATCTTCTTGTTTCTCTGGAGGTACGGTGAGCAATTTTGAGGAGGATCTGGACTACTTTTTGTACTGAAAATTTAATTACGCAAGGAGAGTTCTGCGACACTTTTTCCATACAAAAAGTGCAAGGTAGATTCCAACTATTTTGGCGGATCACTGTCGGTTCTGCGGAGGGGGAAGGGGAGGGGGATGGGGCTGAGGTCGCTTTTGTACCGAAAATGTGACATCATCTTGAAGTTTTCTTATAGGAGTATACTACAAAAAATGTGACATCATCTTGAAGTTTTCTTATAGGAGTATACTACAACAACCAATGTAGGTACGTATGATGACTTGGATATGTCCGTCTTCAGGCCGATAATGAAATTCCGAATAATGTAAACAAAATCGCAGCCGAGTAAAGTAAACAAATTGAGGGATATTTACACACACACGCACACACACACACACACACACACACACACACACACACACACACACACACACACACACACACACACACACACACACACACACACACACACACACACACACACACACACACACACACACACACACACACACACACACACACACACACACACACACACACACACACACACACACACACACACACACACACACACACACACACACACACACACACACACACACACACACACACACACACACACACACACACACACACACACACACACACACACACACACACACACACACACACACACACACACACACACACACACACACACACACACACACACACACACACACACACACACACACACACACACACACACACACACACACACACACACACACACACACACACACACACACACACACACACACACACACACACACACACACACTATGTCATACTATGTCATACTAAAAGATTTACGATATACAGTACCATGTTTTTAAATTAACAACAACAACAATTAACGTAGGTAGATATGAAATTGCCTAATTTTTTATCTTCAGGTGTAATGCTTCTAATTTTATTCATTCCATAAACAATTCGTACAGCCGAATAATATAAACAAAATCGCAGTCGAATAATGTAAACAAAATGCTCACAGAGCCGAGTAAAGTAAACAAATTTATGAAAGATTCTCAATAGCTGAAAAAAACAACAACTGATATGTTGTCTTAGATAAGTAGTTATAATTGAAAATTTCTTTTGCTGAAAAAACAACAACTGCGGATTAAAAAGCCGAGAGTGATCATGATATCTAAAAATAGATCACGGCTGCCTCGGTGGACAGGTGGCTGGTAATTTGATACCGCCAAGTAAGTAAACTTGACCTTCATTATCACGACTAATTAAAAAAACTATTTTCACATTATTCCCTTTTTATTATTCAACGGTTATAATAAATTATTGGATACAGATTAATATCATTCTGAATAAATTCAATTTTATATGATCACCCGATTGGTCCTCTGTTAATCACCGAGAAATCTCCCTGGGCATTTATTTTACTCAAAGTATCGTCCGAATTGTGTTGTATCGTGAAGAAAGAAATAGTTGATAATTCTCCAAATCCAGAACCACACGAGCTCCAAATGTATTTGTACACATTCTCGCTCCAAGAATGTTGTACTCTTTATCCAACTCCATTACAACTTCTTTAGTTCATCCATTGCGTTTGACATTATTATTATTTTCTCCTTGCTTCCTATTTAACTCCGAAATGAAGCTGATAGTGAATCTGATTCAGCTCCTTAATTTATAGCCAATCTTTCAAAACAAGTTTAATCCTGTTGTAACCAATCCGCGCAGATGAATGAAGTCATCCTCATGTAATTTGACATCACCCCACTTCCTGTTTACAAATTCGCATTTAAGCTGAATGAGTCATGCACACCTGTGTAAACAAATTTAATCGAATGAGCCATCCTCACGTAATTTGATACCACTTCACTTCCTCTAAACAAATTCGTATAAAGTAAACAGCAAGGTGTTCCTATAAAAGCGCAAGCAAACCGCTAGGAGCCATCATTCAGTTTCAGTAAGTCTCAGTGTTAGTTTAAAATATAAAAAAATTAAAAATGTCTTCGGTGTTAGTAAATAAAAGTTTTTCAATAATTGAAAATTTGCGAAAAGATGTGATGGAGTGTTTAAAAAATTCAGTGAATAAAGAATATATTGTTCAAAAGTGTAATAGAAACATGCATAAATTTCAAGTTGCATTTCGAGAGTGTAAAAAGAATGCTAGGAAACGACATTTCGAGAGGTGCATCGAGCAAATTAAAGCATTGAGAGCGCTACTGAGAGCTCCCCGTCGAGGTACAGGAATTACTCGCGTAAGAAGAAGTGATTTTGTAAAGTGGAAGGAAATAAAGACAGCGTTCGCAGACAGAATTCGACAAGGTGTTATTGTTAATGTGAAACATATCGATCCGAAGCTATTTATGCAAGACGCTGCCAAATTATTTATGCGCCGCATTAAGAATACATTAAAACGTTATTTTAATACTTAAGTTTCTTCAACGTTTTGCGGTGAATTTGTTAAAGAAACTGGTGTCAATGAAATTATAAAAGACATTAAATATTTCCAAGCGAGAACTGCTCCAATTAGTGCAGATGATAATTTAGAGGAGTGGTTTAAATCAAACATTTTGGATCCAATACACACTCAGCTGGAAGAATTCCAGGAAAAAGACAGTGGCTGGGCACTGCACTCTACAATACATCTAGCAGTACACATCAACAAGTTTGAGCAGCTTCGAGGATCTTCGAATATACCCCTACCAAAGGAAATTGCATCAAAGAAAGCTTGCATCAATGTACAAAATAATGATGAAGCATGCTTCGCATGGGCTGTAATATCAGCGCTATATCCTGCAGCAGCAAACACTAACTCCGCCAGGACCTCATCATACCCACATTATTCAACTGTACTTAAGTTAACTGGAATAACATTTCCCATCACACTTGAGCAAATTACGAAATTTGAAGACCACAACGATTTATCAATAAACGTATTCATCCTAGAGAAAGAGCGTTTCTTCACCACAGTTCCAGTTAGACTTACGAAACACAGGATGGACATGTAAATCTCTTAATGCTACAAGATTACTATGACCAGGATGAAGATCATATGGATGACGATGATGATGATGGCAGATATCATTTCTGTTGGATTAAAGATCTTTCTCGACTCATATCGAAGCAAACTTCGAAGCCTAATGGTAGAAAGTATATATGTGAGAGATGTTTGCTCTACTTTCGCTATGCTGAAAAATTAGAATCACACACTCCCGAATGTGAGAAGCAAAATGATTGCAGGGTTATGTTTCCATCAGAAGAAAAGAAAAGGGTGGAATATAAGAATTATAACCATAAGAATCCAGTCCCATTTTGTGTGTATGCAGATCTTGAGTCAATATTGAAGCCAATTCAGGGAAACGATCAAAATACACAGCGAATCCAGGAGCATGAAGTTCACAGCATAGGATTCTATTTCCACTGCAAACATGATCCTAAACTCTCATATTACAGAGCATATCGAGGCAAGGATTGCCAACAGTGGTTTGCATTAGAATTGCAAAAGATTGCATCCATAGCTGTACAGGCCAATGCAGCCCCTGACCAAAGAGGAACGGCGTTCACATATGGAAAATACTTGCTTCCATATATGTGAAAAAACGTTTGCAGCTGATGAGGAACGAGTTCGGGATCATTGCCACTTAACAGGAAAATATCGAGGACCAGCGCATAATACATGCAATCTTATTTATCAAGATTGCTCCATAGTTCCAGTAATTTTTCATAATTTATCCGGATATGATGCCCACTTCATTATTAAGGATATAGCTACATCTTTCCCAGGAAAAGTTGATCTCTTACCAATAAACAAGGAAAGATATATCTCGTTCACCAAGTACATGGAAGGCAGCCACATAAAAGTCAGATTCATCGATTCTTTCCGTTTTATGGCTGAATCTTTAGATAAGCTATCATCATTGCTGCCAATGGATAAATTAAACACTACAAGATCAGTATGGCAGGGATTGGATGATGACACTATCAAACTTCTTACACGCAAAGGTGTCTTCCCATATGATTTTATTGATGACTGGGATAAATTGGATTTCCGGAACTTGCCAACGCAGGAAGCGTTCTACAATAAACTGACTGACAGTGCTATATCTCCTGAGGACTACAATCATGCTGAAGAGGTCTGGCAAAAATTTGAAATACAAACACTTGGTGAATATTCAGATCTATACCTTAAGACTGATGTTCTCCTATTGGCCGATGTGTTTGAGAACTTTCGAGAAGTGTGCATGAAGACTTACAATTTAGATCCAGCACATTATTATACCATGCCAGGCCTAACATGGGATGCTATGCTAAAATACACTAATGTGAAACTAGAGCTGATAACCGACGTAGATATACTGCTATTCATAGAGAGAGGCATTTGAGGTGGTATAAGTCAATGTTCGAACAGATATAGTAAAGCAAATAATAAATATATGGATGATTTTAAGCCTGAGAACAAAGAGAAATACTTGATGTATTATGATGTGAATAACCTTTATGGATGGGCCATGTCACAGCATTTACCAACCGGAGGATTCACATGGGTTGATGTTCCCAATATTGACGTTTCCGTAATTCCTGATGATTCCCCAACTGGATACATATTCGAAGTCGATTTGGATTATCCTCAACATCTACATGATAAGCATAAGGACTTACCGTTTTGCTCTGAGCATGCAGCACCACCTGGAGCAAAGTTCGAAAAACGTTTGACAACATTACATCCAAAAACCAAATATATTGTTACGAGCGTGGCCTTAATTCGATATTTAAAACACAATATTACAGATCTAATTCAAAAGTTCTTTCTTTATTTAACTTTACTGTTTACTCTCACAAATTCACAAATAATTATCAAATCAACTCTTTATTTATCGCTAGTACTGTACTTCTAATTATCGCAATCCAAATAGCTTACTTCGTTCACTTCGCTGTCTGAAATAACACTCGCCTCCTGGATGTGAGCAGCGCCGTATTTATACTCTACGAATTATCCTAGAACCTTCCTGAATATTCCATTCTCCAATCCCAGTTTACTAGGATGTCACAAACCTAAAGTTGTTTCCATTTCCAATAGATGTCGCTTGTATCACTTTGTGGCGCGTAACACTGTCCCCTTCTTAAAATTGTTCGTCCCGAACAACAGGTGATCCACGGTCTTGATGCTCGCAGTATTGACATAAACGATCTAGATGAACGATTTTCCGTTTGCCTCTTGTACCCCGCTGAATCCTATATACTACGTCATTTATTCTAGTCACTACTGAATACGGTCCTTCCCAGTGTTGTTGTAACTTGGGAGAACGTCCCTTACGTCGTTTCGGGTTGTACAGCCAAACAAGGTCACCTTCATTAAATCCTGCTGAGTTAGCACGTAAGTCATAGCGGGTCTTCATCCGATCGGTATTTATTGCTAATTTTGCTCTCGTGACTTCGTGTACATCAGCCAATTGTTGTCTAAGTTCCGATACATAATCGTCTGGTAACTTTTGTTCACCTCTGGGTGTACCAAACTTGAGATCGCTAGGTAAACGCATCTCCTTTCCGAATATTACTTTTGCTGGCGTTTGTCCGGTCGTGTTGTGTACAGCTGATCGATAGGCCATTAAGAACATGGGAATATGTCGATCCCAATCGCGTTGGTGATAGTCGACTACTTTCTTTAGATGCTCGACCAATGTTCTGTTGAAGCGTTCTACCATGCCATCAGATTGTGGATGCAGAGGAGTTGTTCTGGTTTTTCTTATTCCCAGAATTTTACACATCTCTTGGAAAGTCCGTGATTCGAAGTTCCGTCCTTGGTCCGAATGAAGTTCATGAGGAACACCAAATCTACTGACCCAATTCATTACTACTTGATCCGCTACTGTGGTAGACTCTTGATTAGGGATTGCATAAGCTTCAGGCCATTTACTGAAATAGTCAATAGCAACTAATATATAACGGTTACCGTTATCTGTTTCTGGAAAAGGTCCAGCGATGTCTACGGCTATCCTTTCAAATGGGGCTCCTACATTATACTTATGCATTTCTCCTCTACTTCTGTGTGGTGGTCCTTTGCAAGAAGCACAGATAGTGCATCTGCGGCACCATTCCTCAACATCCTCTCGCATATGTAACCAATAAAACCTTTCACGTATTTTGGAAATTGTTTTATTCACCCCCAAATGTCCTCCAGATGATCCACTGTGCATTTCTTCTAGAACATCTTTGACCTGGGATGCTGGCACGACTATCTGCATTCGGAATGACTCGCCGTTAGTTGATTCCCACTTGCGCTTTAATATACCACATTCAACGTGAAGAGAGTTCCATTGAGCCCAGTAGCTCTTCAGTTTCTCACTCCTCTCCGAGATATCTTGCCATTGTGATCTTTCCATGTCTTCTTTCCAAGCAAGAATAGGTGATATGTCTGGGTCTTCCCGTTGTGCTGTTCGCAAGCTCTCGTTGTTCCAACCTGTCGATGGTTCCACATGGACTCATCCTGAAAAAAGTGCACCGGGTTCTTCAATTCGACCAATCAGCTTGGCTTAAACCATATATTGACTTAAATACTACCAAACGGATGCAGGCTACAAGCGATCATGAGAAGGACAGCTATAAGAAGATGAATAATGCAGCTTTTGGTAAGACCATGGAAAATGTGCGCAAGTATAGCGATATCAAGCTTTGCGAAAAGTGGGAAGGTCGCTAAGGTGCAAAATCTCGGATTGCGGCACCCAACGCAACGCTATTTGATGAAAATTTAGTTGCTGTGGAATTAAGGCGACTCAAAATCTTATTCAATAAGCCTCTCTATATTGGAATGGCAGTTATGGAAATTTCAAAGATATGCCACTACGATTTCCACTACAGTTTTATGCAGCGTTAATTTGAAGATAAATGTAAAGTCATGTATACAGATACAGATTCTCTAATATATGAACTTGAAGAGCAAAATGCATATGAGTTTATGGCTGAAAATATAAACAAATTTGATACAAGTGATTACCCAAAAAATAATCAATTCAACTTATCGCTCATGAATAAAAAGATTCCTGGGCTAATGAAGGATGAGCTGAATGGGAAAATTATGAGTGAATGTGTAGGCTTGCGCTCGAAAATGTACAGTCTGCGTATAAACGATGGTAAAACAGTAAAAAAAAGCGAAAGGAGTAAAGGCTAATGTAGTCCAGAGGCATATCAATTTTGAAGACTACGTTGAATGTTTGAATAACAAGCGAGTATTAACTGCTAATCAGAGCTCCATACGATCGCATAACCATAATGTCTACACGATCAAGCAAAAGAGATTGCATTGAGTCCATATGATAACAAACGGTATATTATGAGTGGGACAACGGATACTCTACCATGGGGACATTACTCTATTCAATCAGAACAGCAAGGAGCAGACGCAGCAAACATATAATCTAAGGCTAGTCTAAGATATGTATTGTAAATAAAAATTGTATTAAAGCTAAAATAACATTTAATGAAATAGTTTGTTTTAATTGTAGGTATTATAGTTTAAGATATACATTATTGTAAAATAAAGAAAGTATTATTACCGTTATAGGGAAACCGATTAAAGGAAGCCCAACCATTGAATTATACACTAAGAATTAAATGTTAATATTTTTCAATTTATAATAAATCAATAATGATATTTTATATATGGGATTCTTTTTATTCAATTTCCCTACTAAGTCCAGAGCTCCCGAATAATATTTGCCCACTACAGCGAGCTCCTAATCGGGCGGTTGAGCGTTTTACACAGAATATTAGGACGCCTTGAGAAAAAACATTTACACGTGACCCTTGACCTTCATCCGGAAGTGTATTATATGTAAGTGTATAATCAAGCACATCACAAGTGCACTAACTGGAGCAGTTCTCGCTTGGAAATATTTAATGTCTTTTATAATTTCATTGTCACCAGTTTCTTTAACAAATTCACCGCAAAACGTTGAAGAAACTATAATATTAAAATAACGTTTTAATGTATTCTTAATGCGGCGCATAAATAATTTGGCAGCGTCTTGCATAAATATCTTCGGATCGATATGTTTCACATTAACAATAACACCTTGTCGAATTCTGTGTGCGAACGCTGTCTTTATTTCCTCCCACTTTACAAAATCACTTCTTCTTACGCGAGAAATTCCTGCACCTCGACGGGGAGCTCTCAGTAGCGCTCTCAATGCTTTAATTTGCTCGATGCACCTCTCGAAATGTCGTTTCCTAGCATTCTTTTTACACTCTCGAAATGCAACTTGAAATTTATGCATGTTTCTATTGCACTTTTGAACAATATAGTCTTTATTCACTGAATTTTTTAAACACTCCATCACATCTTTTCGCAAATTTTCAATTATTGAAAAACTTTTATTTACTAACACC